>NW_026257705.1:0-48530 GCF_009806435.1 Oryctolagus cuniculus
TTTAGGGTGTTTTTGTTTTTGCCAGAGTGTCTTGGCTTTCCATGCCTGAATACTCTCATGGGCTTTTCAGCAGATCTGAATGCCTTTAGGGCTGATTCTGATACCAGAGTGCTGTTTAGGACATCCACCATTCTATAAGTCTACTGAGTATCTCACTTCCCATGTTGGATCACTCTCCCCTTATATTCTATCGGTTAGTGTTAGCAGGTACTAGACTTGTTATGTGCTTCCTTTGACTCTTAGTCCTTTCATTATGATCAATTGTGAACTGAAATTGATCACTTGGAATAGTGAGATGGCATTGGTACATGCCACCTTGATGGGATTAAATTGGAGTCCCCTGGTATGTGAGCTCTTTCTGATTTTAACTGTAAAAACATATTGTGATAGAATCTCCTCTTATGTGGATTTTGCTATTCCCTACCAGTTTAATATGTTATTGTCATTTTCCTAAGAACTTTTGTCTTTACTTCCTCCGCAATTCCTCCAATGACTCCAGTCATGCAGTAGCAAGTAGATTAATTGCCATGTATTTCAAATGTTCTATTATTCTTCATAATTTCTACTTTTAATCCTTTGCAGCCTGAGAACTTATATAGTGCAATCTTTTAAAGTTTGCTAAGTCCTGATTTTCTGACTAATGTATGAATATTAGAAATCTTCCATGTACTATTGGATAGAGTATTTAAAATGTGCATTAGGTCCATTCATTCAATAGTATGGTTCAAAACTTATGTTTCTTTTTTATTTTTAATATTGATTTATTTGTTTGAAAGTCAGAGTTACATAGAGAGAAGAGAGAGAGAGAGAGAGAGAGAATATTGCATCTGATGGCTCACTCCCCAATTGGCTGCAATGGCCAGAGCTGCACCGATCCAAAGCCAGAAGCCAGGAGCTTCTGGGTCTCCCATATGGGTGCAGGGACCCAATACTTGGTCCATCTTCTACTGCTTTCCCAGGCCATAGCAGATAGCTGAATAATAAATGGAGCAGCCACCTCTCAAACCAGCACCCATATGGGATGCCAGTGCTTCAGGCCATGGCATTAACCTGCTGTGCCACAGCGCCAGCCTCAACTCTTATGTTCCTTTTCTGTATGGGTAATCTGTTCATTGATCATGATGTGGCATTGAATTTACCCACTATTAATGTATTGGAGTGTATCTGTCCCTTTAAGTCTAAAAATATGCATTATGAATATATCATATATATGATGTTGTGTTTGGAGAATATATATTTATGCTTGCTATTCCCTTATGCGGAGTGAATCTTTTTAGCAATACATAATGACCCTTTTGTCTGTTTCTACAGTATTTGAATAATTTGACTTTTATTTATATTGCATTTATATAATATGATTTTTTATTTAATACCAGTATAGCTATTGCCATTTATTTTTGGTTTCCTTTTCCTGGTATATCATTTTCCAGCCCTTCACTTTCAGCTTATGTGTTTCTGTACTGTTGTGAATTTACTGTAGGCAGCATATAGTTGGGTGATTTTAAAATAATTATTAACTTCCTCTGTTTAAAGTTTTTTTTTTTTATTTGAAAGACAGAGCCACAGAGGGAGGGAGAGACAGACTAAAATACTTGTTGGAGGATGTTTGTTTTTTGAAAGTCTGCTTTGGGTTCTTGAGCCTTCTGAATCTAGATGTCCATGCAATACTTGGAAAGATTTAAAGTATTATTTCACTTAATAGGTATTACTTTATTGCTTACAGTACTATTTGCCGCTCCCCGTCTTCATGGAGGAACGACACAGGACCCTGCCTAGGCTTTCTATCCGAGTCACGGCACCATTATGTCGCCCTCTTCATGGAGGAGTGACAATAAACCCTGCGCTGTTCTTTCGTCTGCTCGGCCCTTCCCGGTTTGCTGCTGGTTCTTCCCGGGTTGGCTACCGACCCTTCCACCTCCGTGGAAGGGCAGTTCCCCCTATCCACTTTACCCACTTCCGCGGGGGAGCGGCACACCGCCGGCCGGCTCTCTTGGGGGCTGCACAGGTGTTCCTTCAGATAGATGTTCCTGGTGCATGTTGTCTCTCTCCTTTATAGTCCTCTTCCGCCAATCCCAACTCTGCTACCCACACGCCGAGTACGCTGCTCTCCTCCAATCAGGAGCAGGTCCTACAGTTTATTGGTTGAACTGGAGGCAGCTGTGTAGAAGTTGTTTACTCCTCTCCCAGTGCCATATTGTGGGAGAGCAGATGCATAGAATAAGTCTTAATTCCAGTAACTTAGTCTAGTCCGAGTTGCTCCCAGTTGCTCCCCACAGATCCCCCTTTCTTTTTATTTTTGGCGTTGATACGCGCCTGTCTTCAGTGCCCCGTGGCACACACTCTGCTCTGCTTACTAGAGTTGCCCACAGGTGCTTACAAGCCCTATCAATCAGGCAAACCGAATCTGGGTCCTCTCTTTGCCATGTTGTGAGGGGGTTTTTAGGCGCTGATGCGTGCCTGTGTTCGGTGCCCTGCAGCGCATGCTCTGCTCTGCTAGAACTGCCTGCAGGTGCTTACAAGCCCTACCAATCAGGCAAACAGAATCCAAGCCTTCTCATTGCCGTCTTGTGGGGAGACTTATTGGTGTTGATAACGTGCCTGTCTTCGGTGACCTGCGGCGCATAAGCTGCTAGTTGCCCACAGGTGCTAATCGTCTTACTAATCAGGCAGACCGAATCTAAGCTCTCTCATTGCTGTGGTGTGGGGAGGCCTTATTTTTCTCTATTTCTTTATCTCCGGTCATTCCTATCTCTCCTATTTTACTTCTATCTGCCAGCATTCCTATTTCTCTCATTTTACTTCTAAACTTCTGTTTCTCTTATCCCCGTGGTTTCCCGGTGCCCGCCCCGAGGCTGCTTCTCGGCGCCTCGCCCCACGGCGGCTTCCTGGCTCTGAGCCGCTTCAGCCCGTGCTTCTCTCATCTGCGCGGCTTCCCGGCGCCTGACCTGCAGCAGCTTCCCCGCTTCACGCGCGCAGCTTACCGGCTTCGCGCGCACTCTGCGGTCTCCATGCCCCTTCACACCTGCACCATGGCCTTCGTGCTAGCCCCATGTTCCCTATCTATTCACGCCCGGTGCTCTCTCTGCACATGGCAGCTTCTGCGAGTCACACAGCCTAGCTCACGTTTCTGCCACCGGTATTCAGTCTAAGTTCCCCGGGCTAACCTGGCGAATTCAAACTGGCTCACGTCTGCGCCTTTCGGTTTGGCTTCCCGTCTTTTGCTCCCCGGGCTAATCTGACGGATTCCAACCTGGCGGCCCACATCTCTGCCTCTGGTTCCAGATTTTCGCCTTTTGCTCCCCGGGCTGACTTGAAGAATTCCAAGCTAGCTTACGTCTCCGCCTCGGCCTGCCCCCGTGGCTACATCCTCCCTAACATATTTTTCTCTACCCGGTATGTTTCCCTAAGTTTTCTTCCAACAATATTTCCCCCTCATTTCTCCTGGCTTCTCCCCACAGTCCATGTCTGAGTCTGTTTGTTCTAGCTTTCACTTTCACTTTCAATCTTAGAGATTTCTCCTAACTTCTTTCCCACAGTCCGTATCCGAGTCTATGCCTAGGCTTTCGATAGCTTCTTCCAGCACCTTTTCCGTCCGGCTTTTCCCTAGGCTCTTTGCTAGTCTCTCTCTCCGGTATTTTTCCACCTCTTCCCTTTTCTTCCTTCCTAGGTTTCTTATCCGAGTCACGGCACCATTATGTCGCTCCCCGTCTTTGTGGAGGACGACACAGGACTCTGCCTAGGCTTCCTATCTGAGTCACGGCACCATTATGTCACTCCCCCTCTTCGTGGAGCGACACTAAACCCTGCGCTGTTCTTTCATCTGCTCGGCCCTTCCCGGGTTTGCTGCTGGTTCTTCCCGGGTTGGCTACTGACCCTTCCACCTCCGTGGAAGGGCAGTTCCCCCTAGCCACTTTCCCCACTCCCGCGGGGGAGCGGCACACCGCCGGCTGGCTCTCTCGGGGGCTGCACAGGTGTTCCTTCAGATAGATGTTCCTGGTGCATGTTGTCTCTCTCCTCCTTTATAGTCCTCTTCCGCCAATCCCAACTCTGCTACCCACACGCTGAGTACGCTGCTCTCCTCCAATCAGGAGCAGGTCCTACAGTTTATTGGTTGAACTGGAGGCAGCTGTGTAGAAGCTGTTTCCTCCTCTCCCAGCGCCATATTGTGGGAGAGCAGATACATAGAATAAGTCTTAATTCCAGTAACTTAGTCTAGTCTGAGTTGCTCCCAGTTGCTCTCCACACATATTCCAATGAACACACCTCTTTTAAAACTAAGGCACACAAAATCTATCCATGCAAATTCTGTAGTAAAGTACCATTGATGGATACACATATTTTTACTGTAGAACTGGAAATACTTAGAAAAATACATGATCTGTTTTTCTAAGCAGAATTCCTGACACATTATTGATTTTAACAATAAAATATATGTAGTGGTGCAATTAAAGAGTTTCTAGACCCAATATTTGCATAACAATTTCTTTATAATTGTAGCTTTTACATAATAATGATACTGTTAAAATCAGCTATCCATATTTACAAACAGGAACCAGTTATTAATTATATAAAATATAGTACCTAGAATCTGGAAGACACTTAGAATTTTTACTGTCTCTTGTGTTGCTATTCAAAAAATAATGGTGTTATATGATTTTGAATATAATGGAAGGTACTGTCCATAAGATACCTAATCCTTCCCATCCTAATCCATATAGCAGCATTGAAATATATTCACAATCACTGCAGGACTATGCTGCTCTAGATGAAGTAGCAAGTGCTTTCTGTCCCATCATTGTTAACAATTCAAGTGAGGATATCATGGAATGGATCAGAAAGCCTTTAGCTCAAAGCTAAGAGTACTTGCTTATGATTCTTATTGTCAATCATCCTGAGGTTGTCTCAAACAGAAGCTATTTTGTCAGCTTGTGATGTACTTCAACACACTGGTGAATTCTCTGAAGTTCACCAGTCTCTTGTCAAACATAGTATGATCTACCTGATAGTCACTGGGTTAAATGAAGTCCATATGCCACTGGACACCCCTGAATGAGACTCACTGTGGGCTATCTCCCTCTATCTGTGTTTATCTACAAGAGCTCTGGAAGACCTCCAAAGGATCTTCTTATGGATCAGAAAAATGACAGAGACAAGGGTTCTAGGAGAAGGAGGCATAGGCTGAAGAGAGACTGTGCTGAAGCATCCAGGATGATGCCACTAATCATCCTTTAAACAAAGCATTTTTTAATTTTATTTTTATTTCTATGTATTTCATAAATTCAACATTATGAACATAGTAATTTTTCCACCATACCCACCCTACCACCCATACTCCCCCCACTTCTTCTTCACTCTCCTGTTTTGTCTGAGAATGGAAAAGAAAAAGAAAGAAAAAAAAAAGAATAAGGACTGTTCCTCAACAGTCTATACAAGGACTGTTCTATGTTATTTCATCTCTAAGGTGACTTTGCTTTTTTATTTCACCCTTCCCTTTTTCCCTTCCTTCCTCCCACTTCTTTGCTGTTGGAAAATTAATTGTCTTTAAAGAACCCAAGGATGATACATCTGTTGTGAGCTCTTAGACATAACTATAGCTTATGAACTCTCAGACATAACTATAGCTTAATATCCTCCATTTAATGCACTAAGAGGAAGTGACCCTTGAGAACAAGTCTCATGGTACAACTCATTGGGAATAGAGGTCATGCATGAGAAGTTAGTGCACAGTAACTCTTGTTTATTTAACAAATAATACTCATATAAATGACATCAGTGATAACACAAGGCTCTTGCCTTGGCTATGGAAGCATTTTGAATTCACTATCTCAACAAGGTCATAGAAAAGTGGAAGTTATCTCCTCCTCTCAGAGAAAAGTACCTCCTCCTTTGGTAGCTATTCTTTCCACTGGGGTCTCACTCAGAAGGGTCCTTTATGCAAGACATTTTTTATGAGGGTTCCATGGCTTCCCATGACTGAAAATACCCCCCACCCCAGCTTTCCAGCCAGACCAGAATGACATACGGGCTGATTCTGAGGTTGGAGTGCTTCTTAAAGTGATTGTCATGCTATGAGTCTACTTTATGGACTGCTTCTCATGTTGTAGCCTTCACTCCTTTTTAATTCTATCTATTATTGTTTCCAAACACTTAGTCCTACTTATAAGATTGCTTTATCACTTGGTCCTATATTTATGGTCTCTTTTCCACTTAATCCTATTCAGTTGATCTTTCTAATACTTAAGCTGCTGTTTTCATGAGCCAGGTTAAGAGATTTGGGAGTCCTATGGCAAGCTGTTAAGCTGTACCCTTAGAAGTAAGTCCACTGGAAAGTAGGTAGTACTATAATGCTTTGCAGTTAAAAACTTCATACATTTCACAATTATAGCTTTAGGATCTTGAGAATTATTCCCACTGTGCTTGCCCTCCCACCCACATAATCAACCCTTTCCTCTTCCCTGATTTTCACTATTATTCTTTACTAAGATCTTTTTCAATTAACTTTATAGATATATGCTTAACTCTAAGTAAGTTATAGAGTTCAATGATTTCTATGAAAGAAAAAAGATAAGAAAAATATTATAAAAAAAAATAAATAAAAAATTTAGAATAAAAAGTGGTTTCTCAACAGTCAAAGGAAAGGAAGTCAAAATCATTGCTTCTCAATGATTTTCATTTCTACATGTTGCCGTTTAGGTGCTGTATTAGTCATCACAGCTCAGGGAGAACATATAGAAGATGTCCCTTTGAGACTGACTTATGTCTCTAAGTATGATGCTCTGCATTTTCATCCATTTTGTTGCAAATGACTAGACTTCATTTTCTTTACTGATGTGTAGTATTCCATGGTGTACATATCCCATAATTTCTTTATCCAGTCTTCTGTTGAAAGAATGCATTTGGGTTGGTTACATATCTTTGCTATTGTGAATTGAGCTGAGATAAACATGGAGGTACAGATAGTTTTTTCATATGCTGATTTCATTCCCCTTGGGTAAATTCTCAGGAGAGGGATGGCTGAGTCACATGGTAGGTCTATGTTCAGACCACTCAGGCTGGCTCCTTTTCTCTTTGATTTGTTTCTTGTGGTTTAGTGGGACATCTATACTTTCCGTGAATACCAAGAGGCATGTGCTGGATGTGACCTATGTTCTCTCTTAAGTATGCCAGGATAAAGCAATTACCAAAGGTAAGGCCCCATAGGGCTTTGTAGCTTTCCTCATGTTATCTGGTTGGAAGAGGGTGTTCACTTTTGTTGGTGTGACCTGCCTTTATCCTCATAGTAGCAGGACTCCCCAGTGCTATTCCCTGCTGTGTTCAGCATTAGCTTGCACTTTAATGAACAGCATCTTTTTATCTGTGAAGACTTACTGTGAGCATGTTTCCCTCTGTTATGAGCTGCTATAGGTCTATGCTTTGCAAGCTGGTGCTTGGAGATCCACCTACTGGAAACTGGCTCATTCTCAGTGTTGTGAGCTTCCAATAAGTGTGGCTTCTCCTTGTCATACAGCTTGCATGGTAGGGGATGAAATCCTTCTGAATTGTTGAGGTCTTCATATTTGGATGGGGACATGAAGTGAGGTGATCCTTGCTGTTGCTGGGCACAAGCACAGAAGGCAAGGGTGGCAGCCATCTGCTTGCCTCCTAAAGTACAAAGGAGCAAAATGCTTTTTCCTGGCCAGCTTCTAGTCCCTGTAGGGTGGAGGAAGTGGGGAGGGAGATGCACCAAAACCCCCTCCCCCCTATTTGTTCCTTTAATTTCTTTTTCCTGCTTGGATCTTCAAAGGTCAGTTTGCCAAGCTCTCCTTCCTGCTGCTATCCGCACGCTCTGTGGACCTGTGGATTCACTTCTCACATGGTCTGCAGGGGCCCGCACTCATATCCCCAGGTTTGAGATCTGCTTTTTGTTTCCTTATTGCCTTTCAGTGCAGACCTGGAGCATTTCTGCTGTTCTCACTGGGTTTCCACTTCAAATTCTCCCACAGCTTTATCTCAGCTGTATATCTTCGCTCTTTTTTAATATTAATATTGTCCTACATGATTCAGATCATCTTGTTGCTATTTGCTATCTTGGAAACAACTTAAACACACACAATGTTACTAAAGACTTTGGGTGAGTCTGGGCATGTTTTTTTAATTTCCTGTTATATCACAGATAGCATTACATAATCCCAATTTTTTTAAGGTTTATTATTTTGAAAGTCAGAGTTACACAGACAGAGGAGTGGCAGAGAGAGAGGGAGTTCCATCTGCTGGTTCTCTGCCCAGATGGCTATAATGGCCAGGCTGTGCTGATCTGAAGCCAGGAGCCAGGAGCTTCCTCCAGGTATCCCACATGGCTGCAGGGGCACAAGGCTTGGGCCATCTTTCTGTTTTCCCAGACCATAGCAAATAGATGGATTGGAAGTGGTGGCAGCTGGGACTTCAACAGTGCTCTAGGGGTTGCCAGCACTGCAGGCATTGGCCTTACCCACTACGCTACAGCGCCAGCCACTCATATATCCCAATTTTGTCTGGCTTTCCTGGCCTTGAGGGTTAGCTGCCCTCCTGGTGATTGCAGAGGTTAGCTGCCCTCCAAGTGAATGCAGAAAGAGAATATCCTCAGTCCCCTTTGCCCAAGCTTCACTTTACAGATTCTAAACTTAAGCCACCTTTAGAATGAGAACTAAATGTTGTGAGCACGGAGTTAATTATTATTTTTATTATTAGTATTCTTATTATTTTCTCTGTTCTACTTATATTGACTGGTTTAATTCTGCTAATTAATACACAGTTATTCTGAAGTGTTGAAAATTAACTGAAATGTGATCCCTGTTAAACATAAGAGTGGGAATAAGAGAGGGAAGAGATGTATAATTTGGGACATGCTCAAGCTGACTCTGCCCCAATGGTAGAGTTAGAAACTACCAGGGGATTCCAATTCAATCCCATCAGGTGGCTTGTGCCAATGCCATCTCACTATTCCAAGTGATCAATTTCAGTTCAAATTGATCATAATGAAAGGACTAAGAGTCAAAGGGAGGCACATAAACAAGTCTAGTACCTGCTAACACTAACCGATAGAATAAATAAGGGGGAGAGTGATCCAACATGGGAAGTGAGATACTCAGCAGACCTCTATGAATGGCAGATGTCCTAACTAGCCACTCTGGCCTCAGAATCAGCACTAAAGGCATTCTGATCTGGCTGAAAAGCCCATGAGAGTATTTCAGGCATGGAAAGCCAAGACACTCTGGGAAAAAAAAAAAAAAAACTAAATGAAATATCTCTGTGAGTGAGATCCCAGTGGAAAGACAGGTCTTCAAGAAGGAGGTACCTTTCTCTGAAGGGAGGAGAGAACCTCCACTTTGACTATGACCTTGTCTAAACAAGATAAGAATTCGGAGAACTCAGAGGGCTTCCCATAGCCTTGGAAACTCAGGACTGGAGCATAGGGAGATTACTGATGCCATAGACAGGAGTGTCAATTGGTAAAGTCAATAGCAGGAGTCACTGTGCACTTACTCTCATGTGGGATCTCTGTCTTAATGTGCTGCTAGATTGAGATTTAATGCTATAACGAGTACTCAAACAATATTGCTTTGTGTTTTCTATGGGGATGCAAACTGTTATCGAATCTTTACTTAATGTATACTAAACTGATCCTCTGTAAAAAAAAAAAAACCAGAAGAAAGAAATTATCAACTCCCAACTTGACTCTCAATGGGATTAAACATGACAATAGGCTCTGATCTGATTTCATCCTCATTAAAACAATCATCTATATTTTTCACTTTATGTTTCTGTGTGGGAGCAACTGGTTGAAATCCTTACTTAATGTATACTAAGGTGATCTTTTGTATATTAAGATAATCAACAAATGAATCCTTGATGTGAATGACGGGGAGAGGGAGTGGGAAAGGGGAGGGTTGTGGGTGGAGGGAGGTATGGGGGGGGAAGCCATGTAATCCATAAGCCGTAACTTTGGAAATTTATATTCTATAAATAAAAGTTAAAAAAAGATTCTAGTTGGTGTAAGGAACTTCAAGATTCCATGTGGCAGCAAGTAAGACCTTATGATTGAATTTTATAGTATAGACAAAGGACAGCAAAATCAATGTGACATGATTCCTTTGGCTGTCCTTTACATTGCCCCACTTATAATGTCCCATGGTTATATTAAGTAATTTTTAACACAGAAATCCATGCAATATTTTTTCAAACTTTCTTCCAGTGCCTAAATAGTTATCATTATGTGACTTGCCTTCCAATACCATGGATCTATGTACCCTGACTTGCTAAATACGAGATCTTTATTTCATGCACATTGAAAACTCACCTAATGGACTCTATGCCAACTGTGAGGATATGAAATTGCCTCACAAAAGTCATTACCTCATGATATTACCAGAAATAATGGTCAGGATTATAGATCAATGAAATCTTTTTAAAAACAAAATAGAACAACTATTCCACTGTGCCTATTGCATACCAATAACATATTGGCACAGGGGTATTTATGTTATAGTCATTTAATAAACATTAGGAAAATTTTTTAGAAAACTTTAATGAAGTTGCCACACTATCATCAGTATGTTCATGGAGTTTGACTGCCAATAAAATGATTAAAAAATGTAATTGATGTCAGTGATGAACAACAAGATGATGGCTGTAGTAGCCTACAGGGACTCCTTGTGAACTTGGACCAATTGGACATGTCAAGGAAGCATGGAGACTCAGTTATACAGGATTCTCCCATTATTTATTTTTCTAGGTCTGTCCTAATGTAACAAGAAATGACAATCTAGTTTGGGAGTTCTGTCCTATTGAGTGGCTTAAGCAATATGTTCCTTTTGGTAGAGTATCTGAATTAAAATACTCTGAATGTACTTGGTCTATGGTTCTTAGATATTTGTACTTGTGCAGATAATTTTATTTTCTTGCTGAACACAGGATGTGAGGGATACTTCATACTAGCACAGAGTATGACATAATTATCTGTGACATTTTTTCATTTATTTCAATAAATGTATTATGTTAGCAGATATGAGCATCTTTTTCTTTTTTTGGTTGTTGTTATTGGAATTGTATTGGTACATGTGGTTCAGAGTGTCCTTCTGGAAATCCTGGTGAAAATGTAAGATCTCATTCTTCATCTTGCTTTGAAGTTTTGGTTTTTAATAAGGACTCAAAATGTCAAGAAAAAAAGTTTATGCCTTAATCCGCACTTCATTTTGTCCACCCTTATAACCTCAGGGTTACTGAGATTGTGGAAGTGACAGGGAGAGGGAAGGAAATAGGGAGGGAGGGAGGGAGGGAGGGAGGGAGGGAGGGAGGGGGGAGGGAGGGAGAAAGTGAGAGAGTGAGAGGGAGAGAGAGAGAAGGAAAGAAAGAGAAAGAGAGAGAAAGAGAGAGAGAAAGAGAGAGAGAGAGGGGAGAGAGAGAGAAAGAAAGAGAGAGAGGGGGAGGGAGGGAGGGAGGGAGGAGGAGGAAGGAAGAAAGAAAGGAAGGAAGGAAGGAAGGAAGGAGGAAGGAAGGAAGGAAGGAAGGAAGGAAGAGAAAGAATCTTCCATCTACTGGTTTGCTTCCCATATGGCTGTAATGTCTTGGGTTTGTTCAAGGACTAGCCAGCCCTCAGTATCCATCTAGGTCTCCTATTTGTATGTCTAAGGCCCAATACTGGCCAGTCTTCGTCTGCTTTCTTCAACACATTCCCAGGGAGCTGCATCCAAAGTAGACCAACTAGAAGTCAAACTGGCACTCATTATGATGTTTGCATCATGGGTGGTGGCTTAACCTGCTACACCACGATGTTGGCCCTTTATCCTGCCCTCTTATAGGTGACACGACATTGTGGTTCTGCCAGGCACACTTACAACAGTGGGAACTCAGTTCTTTTACTTACACTGTCAGCATCTATTTCCCAAAGTATCCTTAACAGGGATTAACCTGAAGCATCACAAAGCCTAATGGCAAAGATATTTTATTCATTTTAAAAGTGTTATTTTGATAATATATTAATAAGTAATGACTCCCTATGCAATCCCACTTAGATTTCTTCTCATATTCTAGAAGTTTTTGGAGTTAGATATTAGTTTTGCTGATAGAATTGCTGAAATGATCTGAAAAAAAACAAAACAAAACAAAACAACAAACAAAACAATACATTGTGCCCAGCGCCGCAGCTCACTAGGCTAATCTCGCCCTAGCGGCGCCGGCACACCAGGTTCTAGTCCCGGTTGGGGCGCCCAGATTCTGTCCTGGTTGCCCCTCCTTCCCAGGCCAGCTCTCTGCTGTGGCCAGGGAGTGCAGTGGAGGATGGGCCCAGGTGCTTGGGCCCTGCACCCCATGGGAGACCAGGAAAAAGCACCTGGCTCCTGGCTCCTGCCATTGGTCAGCGCGGTGCGCCGGCCACAGCGCGCTGGCCACGGCAGCCATTGGAGGGGTGAACCAACGGCAAAGGGAAGACCTTTCTCTCTGTCTCTCTCACTGTCCACTCTGCCTGTCAAAAAAAAAAAAAGAAAGAAAGAAAACAATACTTGTTCTATTGGATCTACATCATTGTGACATATTTTTAAAAGATTTATTTATTTATTCAAAAATCAGAGTTACACAGAGGAGAGGGAGGCAGAAAGAGAGAGGTAAGAGAGATGAAAGGTCTTCCATCCACTGATTCATTCCACAATTGACCACACAGATTGGCTCTGATCCAAAGCCAGGAGCTTCCTCCAGGTCTCTCATGTGGCGCAGGGGCCCAAGGACTTGGGCCATCCTCTATGCTTTCCCAGGCAATAGTAGAGAGCTGGATCAGAAATAGAGCTGCTGGGAACTTGAAACAGGCACCCATATAGGGATGCCAGCACTCCAGGAGTGGCTTTACTTGCTACGCCACAGGCTGGCCCCTCTGACAACTTAATTAATGTAATATTGAAAGAAAAAAACTGGTAGTATGATGCAATATAGCTGATATTGTTTAACATCACAGAAAAATGTAATTTTAATGATATTTCTAATCAAAAGCTCAACTGTAGATTTTAATGTTAAGTATATGAATCAGAATAAGGTTAACAATATATTTGCCTTCCTTCTGTCTTTGTGTAGTTGTACCAAAGTTTATGATAAAATTATAGATAGACCATGAATGTGTATTTACACTAAGCCATGTAAATACACTATTGTTCCTTTGTGAGTCATGTTTCATTTTTTCAATCACAATGAAACAATGGTACTAGCATTTTAAGCAGCAGTTACTTCATTCAGTGTCATGTAATCATACAAGATTTCATAGTATTTCTCTATATACATGGGTGGGTTTCTGTGTGTAAATTTTAATATTCATAATATGGTACCCTAGATAATACTAAGATGATTAATATGCATTTTTCTCTTCTGGATAATTATCAAAAGCTCTACATGTAAAAGGAATTGCATTTACAGAGACTATTTATTAAAGGTTTATTTACTGATTTTAGAGACAAAATCATAGAGAAAGTCAAAGGCAGAAGGAGGGTGAGAGAGAGAGAGAGCAAGCTTCCAACTGCTGGGACACCCCCAGACAGCTGTAACATTCAGGACTGGGCTAGGTCAAAGCCAGGAGCCTCATTCAAGCCTCCCTCATGGTGTAGGGTCCCATGGACTTAGGACATCTGCTGCTTTCCCAGGCACATTATCAAGTCCCTGCTCAGAGTTTGATCAGCCAGGACTTGATGTCAGCACTATGGATAGTGCCTTTACCCACTATACCACAGCACCAGAGACAGAATCTAGTTTTAAAAATGTTTGTGATTTTACATTTGAACAGTTGAGAGAAGTCATTCATCTGTATCTTATTTTCATCAAGTCTCATTCATTAAAGTTTTCATCTCTTTTCACTTCTCTACATATTTTCTCCCCTTTGAGGATGAACCTGGAGAAACAGAGATATTGGTGAAGTGGGGTTTTGAGGGTCTCATGTATATGGGTATTATACACATAGGCATACAGAAAATTTTCCAAAAATAAAGAATATGCATTTCATTGTATGCATGTGTATTAGGTTCTCAATATAGGCAATCAACTCATGTTCCTTTCTATGAAAATCTTAAATGTCAGAGGACATTTTCCAGGTGAAAGCTAGTTGCTATTACCTTCTTTCTAGTGGCAACACATGGGTAACCCTCATAGCACCAGAGAATTCTATTATAGCCTAACAGAGATTTCCTCCCAACTGAGAATCAAACTTTCAAACTGAGAAGAAAAATCAGAAATAATAAGTAACCACACCCATTGCTTATAATTAACATTGCCATCTTGATTTTAAACCTTTTAATTTTTTCTTCATTTTCTTGCATGTTTGAACAGTAGTTGAAATAGAGGTCATTGTCTTATTTTAATGACCTGTGACAATGACTTATAGATAGTGTCCTTTTTGGCTGCACCCCAAATTCTACCATTTGCTGAACTTCCTGATTAATAGTCCAGGCCCTAACATCTAATAACATGATACACTAAGGCCAATTATACTAAAACTGCTTTCCTCACTCCTTGGGTCAAAAATGAACAAGTTCCTAGTAACAGATTCCATAAGAATTTAGGATTTGTGTCACTTGAACACTCGCTACATCCACTGCTTTGTTATCACATATATGGCTTTGCTAGAACTTTCTCTACTGGATGATACTGAGGCAGGGGAGAAAATGAGAATATGAGTGATAAGCAAAAATTTTCCTTTACCATTACAACTCTGATAGGCACTGCTGCCCTGCAGTATCCAAACCGACCTAGTGTTCCACTTCCTGTATTTCCTAAGGTTCCTAGCATTAAATAAAACCAACCACACTGTTTTACTGTTTAGATTCTGAAAATTGACGATGGTAACTGCCAGGATTTTTTTTAATCAATTATTTGTTTATACTATAAGATGATTTATTGGGTCCAACAATTAGTTGTTCTCTTTTCTTTGCTCCTCCATCATCCTAGGAAGTAAATACAAAAGTGTCTCTAAGTCATTTGCAAAGATGCCTTTTTCATTCAATCCAAACTTGAACCTCCAGTGCACAGCTGGACTCTGACATACTCATAGTATATGTCCACAATGGGGAAGGAAGAAAGTCATCCTACCAGCACCTCACAGGTGCACTCTGCAAGCTCAAGGTGACAGCACATAGTTGCTCTGTGGTGATGTGATGCTATTCAGCATTATCAAAATTTCTTGAAGAGGCTGGCACCGCAGCTCAGTAGCTAATCCTCCACCTGCGGTGCCAGCACACCGGGTTCTAGTCCCAGTTGGGGTGCCAGATTCTGTCCTGGTTGCCCCTCTTCCTGGCCAGCTTTCTGCTATGGCCCTGGGAGTGCAGTGGAGGATGGCCCGAAGTCCTTGGGTCCTGCACCCCATGGGAGACCAGGAGAGGCACCTGGATCCTGGCTTCAGATCAGCGTGATGCACCAGCCACAGAGCACCGGCCATGGTGGCCATTGAAGGGTGAACCAATGGCAAAGGAAGACCTTTCTCTCTGTCTCTCTCACTGTACACTCTGCCTGTCAAAAAAAATTTCTTGAAGAGCATACATGGCTAATTTTCTCATTGTGTTGGTGACACATAATGACATAGGGATTTACCTCACATGTGATAAAATTGATGTTAACTAATTATTTCAAATGACATACTCAGTGTTCAGTCTATAATTTCATTCCCAATACACTGGAGAAGTGATTCCGCTGTGAATATTTGCAAGGAAACTATGTATTTGTATTAATTTTATAAGTTTCATTTATGAAATTTTCTGCTCAATCATTTACCAAATAGAGAATAAAGTCTGAGATGTGTATAGCAGGATTTTGACATACTTGATATGATTGTACTCAGACTATAGAATTTATTAAGAAACATTTTAGAAAGGTTTAATGGGATTTTGAGAGACTTGGAAATACTTAACTAGTCTTGCGGTCAATTGTTTTATCATCATTCATTGAATGCTCACTACCTAGACATAAGTGTAAGTGCCAAATCATACCATTGAATAAAATGTTGCTGTATTTATTTTGTACTTTTTTATTGTGGTTAGCTGAAAGTTGCATAGAATTAGCTGATTTGTGGGTCAAGAAACCAAGCCATTCTTACATTTCTTGAACTTTTTATTTGGGTGCATATTTAATTTCACCATTTAGTATTTTAAACTATTATAAATTTACAATATTTCTCCTGGACATTCTTTTTAAAATACCATGGTAAAATCATGCTTCCCACTTACATTCTGATACCAGTATTTAGAAATGAATAAATATAATTACTCTTCTATTACAATTGAAGCACAAGATAAAGGGTGGACAGCATGCTTTCCCATAAAACCCTCTCTTGGATTTTCTTCTTATACCTTGACCTCATTGAATTGACTACTGAAGAACTTGACTTTTGCTTACGTTCTTGCTTTGTTCCCCTGGCTACAAACTGTAACATAGTGGTATCAGCTAAGCTTTTGATAATGTCATCAAATCAAAAGCTGTCATTAATGTGTGACTTAGTTAAGTCATATTTCCATCTCTAATTTCCATCTCTGCTGATGTTGGTCACTCAGATGCCTTATCTATTTGACCCTAGGGCTCCAGGCTTTCATAGGGCTCCTGTTCTTCCAGGCATAAAGAGTCAGTAAGTTCCATCTTTCATAACCCTTTGAGATACTACAGTTTACTTAATAAGGTCTGGAGGGCAATACCTTCAAAATCTATACAATGCACTTGGGAGATGCCTTTAACTTACTGTGGTTTCAGTAGTCATCTGTGGCTCTTGAAGTCAGACGCTATTTTATACTTCCTTTGAATTATGTTTGATTTTATAAAGCAATATGTAAAGTGATAGTGTGCTATCAAAGAAAATCCATTGCTGAGTGAGGAGAATCTCTGACCCAAAGCTTCAGTTTAGTAAGCTACACAGTTAAGAAAATAGGCAAGCACAGCATAGTAGACTCCCTGACAGGATACAATAGGTTACAGGAAGGCCCCAGTTAAACCAAGCTTAGGAGACAATAAATTGCCTTCTGTATGATTCAAGATGATTAATATGGAATTATTTTACATTGTGTACACATATATATTTGTTGGTATCTTCTGTCTATCTTAGAGAAAAAACTGATATTCAGTCAGTACCCATTGACTAGCCTCTCTTTTGAGTAGCTGAGTTTCTGGTTAGAATGATTGTTACCATACTAGTTATGAAATACATTTCCACTTGGTATACATGCCAAATTACATGCATGCTCAAGTACCCAACATAAAATATCAGAGTTTTTGCAAATAATCTATGCACATTCTTTTACATACTTTAATCTCTAAATATATTATGGTATGGGATACCAAGTACATTCTTTGTAAATACTTTCAAACTGTATTGTTCATGGCATACTGAGAAGACGAAAAACTTCTGTACCTATTCAAACAGATGTAACCATTGTAAGCCTAACTAAATATTACATGTTATTAAAGTGCGATTTAATTTATTTGAATATCTGTTCTTTGTGGATGATTGAATTAAATGATGGCCTTCATAATATGTATGTATATATGAACTCTGGGATAATTTATATTTTACACCTAAATAAACTTTATAGATCTCTGTTTCATTTGCATGTTTTTAAATTCAGCTACAGATCAAAGTTCTATGAAGTCACATATGATTGGAAATGGAAAATACTATTTAAAGTTGAAAATGCTACTATAGTGTCATTTTCATGAACTGTTGAAAAAGTTTCAAGATTTGTAAATATTTTGAGCACCAACTTTAAATTTGAGAGTAGTTTACATAAGCACTTTCTGTGAGGTTAGTTTTGAAATTTCTTTCACATTTGATGAATCTTTTTTTTCTTTTTTTTCTTTTTTTTTATTTTTTGACAGGCAGAGTGGACAGTGAGAGAGACAGAGAGAAAGGTCTTCCTTTGCCGTTGGTTCACCCTCCAATGGCTGCCACGGCTGGCGCACTGTGGCCAGCACACTGCGCTGATCTGATGGCAGGAGCCAGGAGCCAGGTGCTTCTCCTGGTCTCCCATGGGGTGCAGGGCCCAAGCACCTGGGCCATCCTCCACTGCACTCCCTGGCCACAACAGAGAGCTCGCCTGGAAGAGGAGCAACTGGGACAGAATCCGGCGCCCCGACCGGGACTAGAAACCCGGTGTGCTGGCACTGCTAGGCGGAGGATTAGCCTAGTGAGCCGCGGTGCGGCCACGTTTTGATGAATTTTAAAAGCAGGATACAAATGTCTCAGAGTTTTCTTCCAAGGACACAAAGGTATTTAACGCTCAAAATGTGAAATCCATTGGATCCAAGTTCTAACCTCAAAATATCATTTCAGTTCTAAGTGCTGCCAAATTTTTCAGTTCCATCATAAATCAAGACACTGAATCACTAATAAGAATAGAAATTGCTTATACACATTTTTCCAACAAAATTTCAGGTACATATATTTTAGCAAAAAATTGAAGAAAAATCTGTTAAATTATATCTGAGTGGTCACAATTAGCAGAGATAAAAATTAGATATGGAAGTATGCTTTAACTAAGACACAGATCAATTCCAGTTATTGAGTTGGTGACATTTTTACAAATTTAAGTACCAGTTGTGTTCCAGTCAATAGCTTGGGAATAAAACAAGGATATAAGCATAAGTCAGCTTGCTCAAATCCAAATCAATTAGGTCAAGGCATAAGAAGAAAATTCAGAAGAAAAATTTAAGGAAACAATCTTTCTTTTATTGTGTGCTCCAATGTGGTAGAAGAGTAATGAATTTGTAACAAACCATTTTTATGTAATTGGAATTTCTAAATGTTGGTGTCACAATTAAATTAAAAAATATAGTATTAACATAAACATCCTTTTTTTTGCATTCTAACCCTAGGTTTATTCAACACAATTATTTCGCTATACACAACAAAGAACAAACACAACAGTTATCTAAAATGTTGTAAAGTTACAAAACTCAAAACAAGAATTTGATAGTACTGACTGTACAATAAAAGCCAACAAGAGCAATACCAAGGTAACCAGCAAGTCCACCGTGAGTGGCAGGTGCCAATGGGGGGTTTCCATGATGACCCTGCAGAGCGGGCTCTCAGCTCAC
The DNA here is from genome assembly GCF_009806435.1 of Oryctolagus cuniculus. NCBI lineage: Eukaryota > Metazoa > Chordata > Mammalia > Lagomorpha > Leporidae > Oryctolagus > Oryctolagus cuniculus. The sequence continues at coordinate 19,060 of NW_026257705.1, forward strand.
TCAACATCAATGAGTGATGGGAACTGGAGAGGGGTGTGAGGAGTATGTGGAGAGACAGAGCCATTCATGGCCACCCTCTGGGCCAACAGCAGCTGGTTGTAGGACAGCAGTGCCAGCAAGGGTGTGAGAAGGCTACAGCCTGGCCCAGGCCACCTGTGGAAGGGTCACTGCACTGCCAGATGGAGCTTCGTTGTACCAGAAGCCTCACTTGTCCCTGCTGAAGGGACTCTTGGGAACCAGGAATGGGTGAGCTTTATGGCTCTGAAACTGGAGGGCATCTTCCCAGGCACAACCCCACACCCTCAAGATCTCTGCAGCCAGAACTCGACCTGCAGAGAAAATGACTCCACTGTGGACACTGAAGCCTGCCTGCATGAGGAATTCCCTTTCCTACTGATTCTTTTCCAGCCAGAAAGCAACAGAACTGAGGTGGCTGGGATATAAGTTACAGGGGAACAAGTTTCGGTGGGAAGAGTTGGAGCTGGAGGGGCTCCTGTGGTGGCGGCAGCCAGGAGAGTGAGATTGCCAGTGCACGGGAGACCTGACCTCAGGGAGGAGATCTTCTCATCCATGGGGGGTGACCGGCACCACATAGGAGGTGGCAGAAGCATTCTCCTGGGAGGACTGAATCCCCAAGGGGGTTGGCCTGGGCCAGAAGGCCAGCACAGCAGTAGCAGTGATTTCCTGGCCATCAAATTTGTGCTTCATCCATGTGCTTCAGTGCCTTCTTGGCCTCCTCAAACCCCACACAGGCATAGCCTTTAGACAGATGGGTGCATCCTGTCGACAGGCATGTCAATCATTTTACTCTTCCCATAGTGGAAAATATCTCCATGATGTGGTCCTTGGTCACGTTCCTGGTGAGCCTCCAAATGTGCACTTTGGTGGGTTTAGGAGATGTGCTCCATCTTTTCCTCTCCATTTTAGGTGCTTTGGATTGGAGCACAGGCACCGTTTGTTGTCCTGCCTGTGACAGGAGGCATTTGGGGAGCCAGAGGAGCTACTGGAGCTGGAGCTGTGGAGCAACTGGACACCAAAGAGGAGCTGAGCAGCTGGACACTGAGGAGGAGCTGGAGCTGGAGCAGCTGGAGACCGAGGAGAAGCTGAAGCTGTGGAGCAGCTGGGGCTGAGGAAGAGATGGAGCTGCAGAGCAGCTGGGGGTTGAGGAAGAGCTGGAGCTGAAGTGGCTGGACGCTTAGGAGGAGCTGCAGCTTGAGTGGCTGGATGCTGAGGAGCTAGAGCTGGAGCAGCTGGACACCGAGGAGGAGCTGGAGCTGCCGAGTGGCTGGGGGCCAAGGAGCTGGAGCTGGAGCGGCTGGATGCTGAGGAGAAGATGGAGATGCTAAGTGCCTGGACACTGAGGAGGAGTTGGAGCTGGGGAGCAGCTGGGGGCTAAGGAGGAGCTAGAGCTGGAGTGGCTGGACTCCAAGGAGTTGGAGCTGTGGAGCAGCTGGATGCCGAGGAAGAGCTGGAGCTGAGGAGCTGCTAGACACCAAGGAGGAGCTGGAGCTCTGGAGGGGCTGGACACTGAGGAGGAGCTGAAGATACTGAGTGGCTAGGAGCCAAGGAGGAGCTGGAACTGTGGAGCAGCTTGGGGCCCGAGGAGGAGCTGCAGCTGGAGTGGCTGGACACCAAAGAAGAGGTGGAGCTGCTGAGCGGATGGGAGCCGAGGAGGAGCTGGAGCTTCAGAGTGGCTGGATACTGAGGAGGAAATGGAGATGGAGCGGCTGGGGGCCGAGGAGGAGCTGGAGCTGTGGAGCAGCTGGGGGCTGAGGAGCCTGACCTGTGGAGTGGCAGAATGCCAAGAAAGAGATGGAGCTTGAGCAGCTGGATGCTGAGGAGGAGCTGGATTTGCAATGGCTGGATGCTGAGGAGGAGCTGGAGCTGGAGCAGCTGAGGGCCAAGGAGGAACTGGAGCTGGAGTGGCTGGGGGCCAATGAGGAGCTGGAGATGAGCGGCTGGACTCTGAGGAGGAGCTGGAGCTGCTGAGCAGCCAAGAGCCAAGGAGGAGCTAGAGCTGGAGCAGCTAGTTGCTGAAGAGGAGTTGGAGCTGGAATAGCTGGACACTGAGGAGGAGCTGGATCTGCGGAATGGCTGGACCTCTGAGGAGGTGCTAGAAGTGGAGTGGCTAGGGCCAAGTGGGAGCTAGAGCTGCAGAGCAACTGGGTCCAAAGAGGAGATAGAGCTGGAACAACTGGACACCGAGGATGTGCTGAAGCTGGAGAGGCTGGGGGCCGGAGGATGAGCTGCAGCTGCCGAGCGACTGGTGCCAAGGAGGTGCTAGAGCTGGACCAGCTGGACCATGAGGAGGAGCTAGAGCTGCTGAGCATCCAGGATCTGAGGAGGAGCTGGAGCTGCAGAATGGCTGGATGCCGAGGAGGAGCTGGAGCTGTGGAGTTGTTGGGGGCTGAGGAAGAGATGGAGATGCAGAGCAGCTGGACACTGAGGAGGAGCTGGGGCTGGAGCAGCTGAATGTGGAGGTGGAGCTGGACCTGGAGTGGCTAGAGGTCATGGAGGAGCTAGAGCTGAAGCAGCTGGATGCCGAAAAGGAGCTGGAGCTGCCTAGTGGCCAGGAGATGAGGGAGAGCTGGAGATGCAGAGCAGCAGGATGCTGAGGAGCAGCTGGAACTGGAATAGCTGGATAATGAGGGGCTGGAGCTGGAGGGGCTGAGTGGCTGAGAAGGAGCTAGAGCTGGAGCAGCTGGATGCCAAGGAGGAGCTGTGGCTGCCGAGTGACTGGTGGCCAAGGAGGAGCTAGAGCTGGAGTGGCTGGACACTGAAGAGCTGGAGCTGCTGAGTGGCTGGGAGCCAAGGAGGAGCTGGAGCTGGAGCAGCTGGATGCCAAGGAAGAGCTGGAGCTGCTGAGTGGCTGGGAGCCAAGGAGGAACCAGAGCTGGAGCAGCCAGGAGCCGAGGAGGAGCTGGAGCTGTGGAGTATCTGGATGCCAAGGAGCAGGTGGAGCTGAGGATCAACTGGTGGCCAAGGAGGAGTTAGAGTTGGAGTGACTGGATACTGAGGAGGAGCTGGAGCTGCCGAGCAGCTGGGAGCCAAGGAGGAGCTGGAGTTAGAGTGGCTGGATCCAAGGAGGAGCTGGAGCTGAAGCAGCTGGATGCAAGGAGGAGATGGAGCTGCAGAGTGGCTGGACACCGAGGAGGAGCTGCAGCTGTAGCAGCTGGATGCCAAGGAGAAGCTGGAGCTGCAGAGCAGCCGGGAGCCGAGGAAGAGATGGAGCAGCAGAGCAGTGGGTGCTGAGGATTAGCTGGAGCTGCAGAGCACCAGGGGCTGAGGAGGAGCTACGCCACAGAGCAGCTAGACACTGAGGAGGAGCTGGAGCTGCAGCAGCTGGATGCTGAGGTGGAACTGGAGCTGGAGCAACTGGAGGTCATGGAGGAGCTAGAGCTAAAGCGGCTGGACGCCAAGGAGGAGCTGGAGCTGGAGTGGCCAGTAGCTAAGGAGGAGTGGAGGTGTGGAGCAGCTGGATGCCAAGGTGGAGCTGGAATTGCCAAGCAGCTGGAGGCTGAGGAGGAGCTGGAGCTGGAGTGGCTGGGAGCTGAGGAGGAGCTGGAGCCGCAGAGTGGCCACGGGTTGAAGAGAGCAGGAGTTGTGGAGTGGATGGACGCCAAGGAGGAGCTGGAACTGGGGAGCAACTGGTGCCAAGGAGGAACTAGAGCTGGAGTGGCTGGACACTGAGGAGGAGCTGGACTTGCCAAGTGGCTGGGAGCCAAAAAGGAACTGGAGTTGGAATGGCTGGAAGCCAAGGAGGAGCTGGAGCTGGAGCGGCTGGGAGCCTAGGAGGAGCTGGAGCTGCCAAGCAGCCGGGAGCCAAGGAGGAGCTGGAGCTGGAGCGGCTGGACTTCAAGGAGGAGCTGGGGCTGCCGAGTGGTTGGATGCTGAGGAGCTGAGCTGGAGTGGCTGGATGCTGAGGAAGAGCTGGATCTGCAGAGCAGCTGGACACCGAGGAGGAGCTGGGCCTGGAGTGGCTGGACACTGAGGAGGAGCTGGGGCTGTAGCAGCTGGGGATTGAGGAGGAGCTAGAACTGGAGCAACTGGATGCCAAGGAGGAGCTGGGCCTGGAGCACCTGGGGGCCGAACAAGAGCTGGAGATGCTGAGCGACTGGAGGCCAAGGAGGAGCTGGAGCTGGAGCGGCTGGATGCTGAGGAGGAGCTGGAGGTGCAGAGCAACTGGGGGCTGAGAAGAACTGGAGCTGCAGAGTGGCTGGATGCCGAGGAGGACCTGGAGCTTGAGTGGCTGGATGCCGAAGAGGAGCTGGAGCTGCTGAGCTTCCACGAGCCATGGAGGAGCTGGAGCTGGAGCAGCTGGACACCAAGGAGTAGCTGGAGCTGCAGTGGCTGGATGCTGAGGTGGAGCAGGAGCTGGAGCGACTGGACACCGAGGAGGAGCTGGAGCTGTGGAGCAACTGGAAGCCAAGCAGAGCTGAAACTGGAGCAGCTGGATGTTCAGGAGGAGTTGGAGCTTGGAGTGGCTGAATGGCGAGGAGGAGCTGGAGTTGCCAAGCTGCCAGGAGCCAAGGAGGAGCTGCAGCTGGAGTGGCTGGATGCCTAGGAGAAGCTGGAGATTCCAAGCGGCTGGACTTCAAGGAGGAGCTGGGGCTGCCAAGTGGCTGGATGCTGAGGATGAGCTGAGCTGCAGTGGCTGGATGCCAAGCAGGAGCTGGATCTGTGGAGCAGCTGACACTGAGGAGAAGCTGGAAGTGGAGTGGCTGGACACTAAGGAGGAGCTGGAGCTGTAGCAGCTGGGTGTTGAGGAGGAGCTAGAACTCGAGCAGCTGGGGGTTGAAGAGGAACTGGAGCTGCAGAGCAGCTGGACGCTGAGGAGGAGCTGGAGCTGGAGTGCCTGGACACCGAGGTGGAGCTTCAGCTGAAGCAGCTGGACATCGAGGAGGAGCTGGGGCTGCAGAGTGGCTGGACACTGAGGTGGAGCTGGAGCTGAGGAGTGGCCAGGGGCTGGGAGGAGCTGGAGCTGCAGAGTGGCTGGACACCAAGGAGGAGCTGGAGCTGGAGTGGCTGGACACCGATGATGAGCTGGAGCTAGAGCGGCTGGACGCTTAGGAGGTGCTGGAGATGCCAGCTGCCGGGAGCCAAGAAGATGCTGGAGCTGCAGAAGGGGTGGATGTCGAGGAGGACCTGGAGCTGCCGAGTGGCTGGATGCTGAGTGCGAGAGAGCTGCGGGAGCCAAGAAGATGCTGGAGCTGCAGAAGGGGTGGATGCGAGGAGGAGCTGCAGATGCCGAGCAGCCAGGAGCTGAGGAGGAACTGGAGCTGCTGGGCGCCTGGATGCTGAAGAGGTGCTGTAGCTGCAGAGCAGCTTGGCACAAAGGATGAGCTTGGAGCTGGAGCAGTTGGACGCCAAGGAGGAGCTGGAGCTGGAGCAGCGGACGCCGAGTAGGTGCTGGAGATGCTGAGCGACTGGGAGCTGAGGAGGTGCTGGAACCATGGGGCAGATGGACGCCAAAGAGGAGCTGGAGCTGCTGAGTGGCTGGACTCTCAGGAGCTGGAGGTGGAGCGGCTGGACGCGAGTAGGTGCTGGAACTGTGGAGTGGTGGGGGCTGAAGTGCAGCTGGAGCTACAGAGTGGTCAGAGGCTGAGGAAGAGCTCGAGCAGCGGAACAGCAGGGCACTGAGGAGGAGCTGGAGCTGGGGCAGCTGGACTCTGATGAGGAGCTGGAGCTGCCGAGTGTCCAGGATGTGAGGAGGAGCTGGATCTGCGGAGCAGCTGGATGCGAGGAGGAGCTGGAGTGGCTGGACACCAAGGAGGAGCTGGAGCTGCTGAGCTGTAGGGAGCCAAGGAGGAGCTGGAGTTGAAGCAGCTGGACACTGAGGAGGAGCTGGAGCTGCTGAGCTTCTGGGAGGCAAGGAGGAGCTGGAGCTTGAGAGGCTGGATGCTGAGGAGGAGCTGGAGCTGCAGAGCACCTGGACACCGAAAAGGAGCTGGAGCTAAGGAGCGGCCAGGAACTGAGGAGGAGCTGGAGCTGCCAAGTGGATGGGAGCCAAGGAGAGAACTGGAGCTGCAATAGTGGCTTGAAGCCGATTAGGAGCTGGAGATGGAGTGGGATGGACGGCAAGGAGGAGCTGGAGCTGCTGGGCGCCATGAATGCGAGGAGGTAGGGGAGACTCCTGCAGAGCAGACTGGACACCAAAGATGAGCTGGAGCTGGAGTGGCTGGATGCCGAGTAGGTGCTGGAGATGCCGAGCAACTGGGAGCCGAGGAGGTGCTGGAGTCGCAGGGCAGCTGAAGTCGAAGACAAGCTGGAGCTGCTGAGTGGCTGGATGCTGAGGTGGAACTGGAGCTGGAGTGGCTGGAGGTCTAGGAGGAGCTAGAGCTGAAGGGGCTGGATGCCAAGGAGGAGCTGGAGCTGCCAAGCATCCAGGATCTGAGGAGGAGCTAGAGCTGGAGAAGCTGGACACCGAGGAGGAGCTGGAGCTGCCGAGCAGCCCTGGAGCCAAGGAGGAGCTGGAGCTGCAGAGTGGACGGGAGCCGAGGAGGAGCTGGAGCTGCATAGTGGCTTTACGCCAATTAGAAGCTGGAGCTGGAGCAGCCTGGACGCCAAGCCAGGTGGAGCAGGAGCTGCAGAGAGGCTAGGGGCAGGAGAAGAGCTGGAGCAGCAGAGGGCTGGACCCTGAGGAAGAGCTGGGCTGGAGTGTCTGAGGGCAAGGAGGACCTGGAGCTGGAGCGGCTGGACACTGAGCAGGAGCTGGAGCTGGAGCAGCTGGGACTCTGAGGAGGACTGGAGCTTGAGTGGTTGGACACCGAGGAGGAGCTGGAGCTGCAGAGAAGCTGGGGGTTGAGAAGAGCTGGAGAGGTGGAGCAGCTGGCACTGAGGAGAGAGATGGAGGTGGACTGTGGCTGGATGTGAGTGCAGCTAGAGCTGGAGCAGGTGGAGGTTGAGGAGCTAGAGCTGAAGTGGCTGGATTCCAAGGAGCAGCTGCAGCTGGGAGCGGCTGGACTCTGAGGAGGAGCGGGAGCTGCCGCGCATCCAGGATCTGAGGAGGAACTGGAGCTTCAGAGTGGCTGGATGCCAAGGAGGAGCTGGAGGTGGAGTGGCTGGATGCCAAGGAGGAGCTGGAGGTGGAGTGGCTGGATGCCAAGGAGGAGCTGGAGCTTGCATAGCAGCGGGGTCTGAGGAGGAGTTGGAGCCACAGAGAAGCTGGTCACCAAGGAGGAGCTGGAGCTGCCAAGTGCCTTGAAGCCAAGGAGGAGTTGGGGGTGTGAAGTAGCTTGGGCCAAGGAGGAGCTAGAGCTGGAGCAGCTGGACACAGGAGGAGCTGCAGCTGGAGCAGCTGGATGCTGAGGAGGAGCTAGAGCTGGAGAATCTGGACATCAAGGAGGAGCTGGAGCTGCTGAGTGGCCGGGAGCCAAGGAGCTGGAGCTGCAGAGTGGCTGGACACCAAGGACGAGCTGGAGCTAGAGCTGCTGGACACAGGAGGAGCTAGAGCTGGAGCAGCTGGACACTGAGGAGGAGCTGGAGCTGCCGAGCAGCCCTGGAACCAAGGAGGAGCTGGAGCTGCATAGTGGAGGGAGCTGCGGAGGAGCTGGAGTGCATAGTGGCTTTACGCCGATTAGGAACTGGAGCTGGATGGCTGGACATGAGGAGGACTGTGAGCTGGAGTGGCTGGACACCAAGAGGAGCTGGAACTGGAGTGGCTGGATGCTGATAAAGAGCTTGAGCTGGAGCGGCTGGTCACTGAGGAGGAGCTGGAGCTGCCAAGCAGCAGGGATCTGAGGAGGAGTTGGAGCTTCATAGCAGCAGGGGCTGCGGAGGAGCTGGAGCTACAGAGCAGCTGGACACAGGAGGAGCTGGAGCTGGAGTGGCTGGATGCCTAGGAGAAGCTGGAAGTGCCAAGCAGATGGGGGCTGAGGAGGAGCTGGAGCTGTGGAGCACCTGGATGCCAAGCAGGAGCTGAACTTGTGCGGCTGGACATTGAGGAGGAGCTGGAGTTGGAGCGGCTGGGGGCTGAGGAAGAGCTGGAGATACCGAGTGACTGGGGGCCAAGGAGGAGCTAGACTAAAGCAGCAGGGGGCCTAGGAGGAGATAGAGCTGGAGAGGCTGAACATCAAGGAGGAGCTGGAACTGAGTAGCAACCAGGGCTTAGGAGGAACTGGAGCTGTGGAGCAGCTGGATGCTGAGGAGAGATGGAGTGTCTAGCTGGAGTGCCTAGACACTGAGGTGGAGCTACAGCAGGAGCAGTTGGACACCGAGGAGGACCTGGGGCTGCTGAGTGACTGAACACTGAGGAGGACCTGGAGCTGGAGTGCCTGGAAACCCAAGGACGAGCTGGAGATGCTGAACGCTGGGAGGAGGCTGGAGCTGTGGAGCGGTGGGGACTGAGGTAGAGCTGGAGCTGCAGAGTGGCCGGGGGCTGAGGAAGAGCTGGAGCTGTGGAGCATCAGGACACCAAGGAGGAGCTGGAGCGGGGAGTGGTGGGGGCCGAGGAGGAGCTAGAGCTGGAGCAGCTGGACAATGAGGAGCTAGAGCTGGAGCCGCTGGACTCCAAGAAGGAGCTGGAGCTGGAGCAGCTGGATGCCGAGGATGAGCTGGAGCTGCAGAGTGGCTGGATGCTGAGGAGGAGCTGGAGTGGCTGGACGCTGAGCAGGAACTGAGCTGGAGCAGCTGGACTCTGAGGAGGAGCTGGAGCTGGACGGGCTGGCCGATGAGGAGGACCTGGAGCTGGAGTGACTGGGACACCAAGGAGGAGCTGGAGCTGGAGTGGCTGGATGCTGATGAAGAGCTTCAGCTGGAGCAGCTGCTCACTGAGGAGGAGCTGGAGCTGCTGAGCGGCAGGGTTCTGAGGAGGAGCTGGAGCTGTGGAGTGCCTGGATGCCGAGGAAGAGCTGGAGCTGGAGTGGCTGGATGCTGACGATGAGCTGGAGCTGGAGAAGCTGGTCACTGAGGAGGAGCTGGAGCTGCCAAGTGGCCAGGATCTGAGGAGGAGCTGAAGCTGCGGCAGTGGCTGGATGCCAAAGGGTAGCTGGAGCTGGGGCTGATGGATGCCAGAGAGGAACTGGAACTGCGTAGTGCCCAGGGGCTGAGGCAGAGCTGGAACTGTGAATGGCTGGATGCTGAGGAAGAGCTGGAGCTGCAGAGTGGTGGGGGCTGAGGAGGAGTTGGAGCTGTGTAGCGGTGGGGGCTGAGGAGGAGCTGGAGCTGGAGAAACTGGACACTAGAAGGAGCTGGAGCTGGAGCAGTTGGATGCCAAGGAGGAGCTGGAGATGTCGAGTGGCCGGGAGCTGAGGAGGAACTGGAGCTGTGGAGCGGCTGGACATCGAGGAGGTGCTGGGGCTGCTGAGTGGCTGGACGTTTGAGGAGGAGCTGGAGCTGTGGAGTGGCAGGGGCTGAGGTGGAGCTGCGGAAGCAGCCAGCAACTGAGGGCCTAGAGGGGCTGGAGCTGCCGAGAGACTGGGGGCAAAGAAGTTAGAGCTGGAACAGCTGGACACCAGGGAGGAGCTGGAGCTTCCAAGAAGCTGGACACCAAGGAGGAGCTGGAGCTGCTGCACTGCCCAGAGCTGAGGAGGAGCTGGAGTTTCCAAGCAACTGGACAACGAGGAAGAGCTGGAGCTGGAGTGGCTGGATGTTGAGGAGGAGCTGGAGCTGTGGAGCAGCTGAACACCAAACAGGAGCTGGAACTGGAGTAGCTGGACGCTGAGGAGAAGCTGGAGCTGTAGTGCCTAGATACCAAGGAGGAGCTGGAGCTGGGAGAGAGAGGCTGGGGGCCTAGGAGGAGCTGGAGCTGCCGAGCAACTGGATGCTGAGGAGGAGCTGGAACAGGGAAGGAGTGGCTGGATGCTGTGGAGGAGCTACAGCTTTGGAGCGGCTGAGGGCTGAAGTGGAGCTGGAGCTGCAGAGCAGCCAGAGGCTGAGGAAGAGCTGGAGCAGCTGAGCGGCTAGACGCTGAGGAGGAGCTGGAGCTGGAGCATCTGAGGGCTGAGGAGGAGCTGGAGCTGCAGAGCAGCCAGGGGCTGAGGAGCTGGAACTTCTGAGCAGCTGGATGCCAAGAATCTGGAGCCATGGAGTGCCTGGACACTAAGGAGGAACTGGAGCTGCCGAGTGGCTGGATGCCAAGGAGGAGCTGGAGCTGGTGCAGCTGGATGCTGAGGAGGAGCTGGAGCTGGTGCAGCTGGGAGCTGAGGAGGATCTGGAGCTCCTGAGCGGCCGGGAACTGAGGAGGAGCTGGAGCTGCTGAGCAGCCGGGAGCCGAGGAGAAGCTGGAGCTGCAGCGTGGGTGGATGCTGGTTAACAGCTTGAGCTGGAAGGGCTGGACGAGGAGATGCTGGAGCTCCAGAGCAGCTGGACACCAAGGATGAACTGGTGCTGGAGCAGCTGGATGCCTAGGATGTGCCCGAGATGCCTTGTGGCCAGGAGCCTGGGAGGTGCCGGAGCTGCAGAGTGGCTGGACGTCAAGGAGGAGCAGGGGCTGCCGAGTGGCTGGACACTGAGGAGGGGTTGGAGCTGGAGCAGCTGGATGCCAAGGAGGAGCGGCTGGGAGCTGAGGAGTAGCTGAATCTGGAACAACTTGATGCTGAGAAGAAGCTGGATCTTCAGCTCCTGGGGGCTGAGGAGGAGCTGGAGCTGGTGTGACTGGGAGCCAAGGTGGAGCTGGAGCTGCGGAGTGGCTGGATGCCGAGAAGCTGGAGCTGGTCAGCTGGATGCCAAGGAGGAGCTGGGGGTATGGAGCGACCAGGGGCTGAGGAGTAGCTGGAGCTGCAGAGCAGCTGGACTCCTAGGACAGGCTAGAGCTGGAGCCGCCTGGACACTGAGGAGGAGCTGGAGCTGGAGCAGCTGGGAGCCGACGAGGTGCTGGAGTTTCCGAGTGACTGGGGGCCAAAGAGGAGCTAGAGTTGGACCTGCTGGACACCAAGGAGGAGCTGGTGCTGCCTAGCTGCCAGGATGCGGGGCGGAGCTGGAGCTGCAGAGTGGCTGGATGCTGAGCAAGAGCTGGAGCTTGAGCAGCTGGACACTGAGGAGGAGCTGGAGCTTGAGCAGCTGGACACTGAGGAGGAGCTGGAGCTGCAGAGCAGCTGGATGCCAAGGTGAAGCTGGAGCCGCTAAGCAGCTGGATGCTGAGGAGGAACTGGAGCTGCGGAGCAGCTGGACATCAAGGAGGAGCTGGAGCTTTATTGGCTGGAAGCTGAGGAGGAGCTGGAGCTGGAGCTGCTGGATGCCGAGGAGGAGCTGGAATTGCAGAGCAGCTGGAGGCTGAGAAGAGCTGGAGCTATGGAGTGGCTGGATGCCAAGAGAAGCTGGAGCTGTTCAGTTGGATGCCAAGGAGGAGCTGGGGGTATGGAGCAACCAGGGGCTGAGGAGGAGCTGGAGCTGCAGAGCAGCTGGACTCCTAGGATGAGCTACAGCTGGAGCCACTGGACACTGAGGAGGAGCTGGAGCTGGAGTGGCTGGGAGCCAAGTAGGAGCTGGAGCTTCCGAGTGACAGGGGCCAAGGAGGAGCTAAAGCTGCCAAGCTGCCAGGATGTGGAGGGGAGCTGGAGCTGCAGAGCAGCTGGACACTGAGGAGGAGCTGGAGCTGTCGTGTGGCTGTATGCCGAGGAGGAGATGGAGCTGGAGTGGCTGGGAGCCAAGGAGGAGCTGGAATTGGAGTGGCTGGACACTGAGGAAGAGCTGGAGCTGGAGTGGTTGGACACTGAGGAAGAGCTGGAGCTGTGGAGCACCTGGACATCAAGGAGGTGCTGGGGCTGCTGAGTGGCTGGACGCTGAGGATTAGCTGGAGCTGGAGAGGCTGGATGCCGAGGAGGAACTAGAGCTGTGGAGTGGCGGGGGCTGAGGTGGAGCTGGAAATGAAGAGCAGCCAGTGGCTGAGGAATGGCTGGAGCAGTGGAGTGGCTGGATGCAGAGGAGGAGCTGGAACTGGAGTGGCTGTGGGCCTAGAGGGGCTGGAGCTGCTGAGTGACTGGTGGCAAAGGAGGAGCTAGAGCTGAAGCAGCTGGACACCGGGGAGGAGCTGGAGATGCAGAGAAGCTGGACACCAAGGATGAGCTGGAGCTGGAGTGGCTGGACACCAAGGACGAGCTGGAGCTGCCACGCTGCCAGGACCTGAGGAGGAGCTGGAGTTTTGGAGCAATGGGACAATGAGGAGGAGCTGAACCTGGAGCAGCTAGATGCTAAGGAAGAGCTGAATCTGGAGCAGCTAGATGCCGAGGAGGATCTGGAGCTATGGAGCAGCTGGACACCGAACAGCAGTTGGAACTGGAGTAGCTGGATTCTGAGGAGGAGCTGGAGCTGTAATGCCTGGACACCGAGGAGGAGCTGGAGCTGGAGAGGCTGAACACCAGGGAGGAGCTGGAGCTGTGGAGTGGCTGGATATTGAGGAGGAGCTGGAGATGGAGCATCTGGATGCCAAGGAGGAGCTGGAGCTGTGGTGCAGCTGGACGCCAAACAGGAGCTGGAATTGGAATAGCTGGATGCTGAGGAGAAGCTGGAGCTGGAGTTCCTGGACCCAAGGAGGTGCTGGAGCTGTGGAGTGGCTGGACACCGAGGAGGAGCTGGAAATGGAGAAGCTGGATGCCAAGAAGGAACTGGAGCTGTGGAGCAGCAGGGGCTGAGGTGGAGCTGGAGCTGTGGAGTGGCCAGGGGCTGAGGAAGAGCTCGAGCTGTGGAGCAGCTGGATGCTGAGGAAGAGCTGGAGCTGGAGCGTCTGAGGGCTGAGGAGGGCCTGGAGCTGGAGCGGCTGGATGCCGAGCAGCAGCTGGAGCTATGGAGCAGCTGGACACCAAGGAGGAGCTGGAACTGGATTGGCTGGACGCTGATGAGGAGCTGGAGCTGGAGCGGCTGGTCACTGAGGAGGAGCTGGAGCTGCCAAGTGGCTGCTCATTGAGGAGGAGCTGGAGCTGTGGAGTCCCTGCTATTCATGTGGGAGACCACATGAAGTTCCTTCCTCCTGGCTTTGTCTTGGCCCAGCTTTGGATGTTGTGGCCATCTGGGGAGTCAATAGTGGATGGAAGGCATCCCTCTGTGTCTCCCTCTTTCTCTGTAACTCTGGCTTTCAAATAAATGAATGAATCATAAAATAATTTTCCAAATGAATCACTTCTGATGGTTTGTAATATACAAAGATATAATTTGTGTCATCAATAATATAAACTTTAAAGACTTCATATTAATTATTATAAATGAATTCTACAAAGAATTAAAATTTTTGTATGCATATACATTTAATGTAGTATCAATTTAACATGAGTCATTGTAACTTTAGAACAATATGCGTGATCCCCATAATAACCACAGAGCCATTTTTATATATAAAAGGAAATGAGAAAGTAATCAGGATGAGTCACTACAAAAAAATCAGTTAAACATAAAGGAAGCCAATGATGTAGGAAACATTAAAAAAGAAAATATAAGACCTAAAGACAACACAGAACATGGCAAAACTATGTACTTTGTTGCCAAAATTAATTCATCAGTCCAGGAATAAAATTTCCCAATGAGAAATATATTTTAAAATTTTACTTAAGGTATATATTTCATATACACAGATTTAGTAACATGGTTATACTTCCCACCTCATCATTCCTATGGCCCATGCTCCCACAACTCATCCTCCTTTCTCCCCTATTTTCACTCTTAATTTTTTTTTTTTTTTGACAGGCAGAGTGGACAGTGAGAGAGAGGAAGAGAGAAAGGTCTTCCTTTGCCGTTGGTTCACCCTCCAATGGCCGCCGCGGGCGGCGCGTTGCGGCCGGCGCACCGCGCTGATCCGATGGCAGGAGCCAGGAGCCAGGTGCTTTTCCTGGTCTCCCATGGGGTGCAGGGCCCAAGCACCTGGGCCATCCTCCACTGCACTCCCTGGCCACAGCAGAGGGCTGGCCTGGAAGAGGGGCAACCGGGACAGAATCCGGCGCCCCGACCGGGACTAGAACCCGGTGTGCCGGCGCCGCTAGGCGGAGGATTAGCCTAGTGAGCCGCGGCGCCGGCCTTCACTCTTAATTTTTACAAAGATCTATTTTCAGTTTACTTTATACTAATTATATTAACCCTACACTAAGAAAGCAGTTCAACAAATAGTATGAATAAGAAAACACTGTTCCTCAACAGAAAAGACAAGGGCAATAAACAATCATTGAATCTCAAAATGTCAATTTCACTCCAACATATTAAATTTCAAGTAATTTATTAGTTAGCACAGATCAGGGAAAAATTATTTATGTATATACACTTAAGTCAGAATCAACTTGACATGAATCATTACAACTTTAGAACAACATTTATAATCCCCATAGATAAAATAATAATATAATCCCACAAAGACATTTTATGTATAAAATAGGAATGAGAAGGTGTTCAGAATGTGTCAAAAACTGAACATAAAGGAAGCCAACAAAGGCCGGTGCCACAGCTCACTTGGCTAATCCTCTGCCTGTGGCACCAGCACCCCGGGTTCTAGTCCCATTTGGGGTGTCTGATTCTGTCCTGGTTGCTCCTCTTATAGTCCAGCTCTCTGCTGTGGCCTGGGAAGGCAGTGGATGGCCCAAGTCCTTGGGCCCTGCACCCACATGGGAGACCAGGAGGAAGCACCTGGATCCTGGTTTCGGATTGGAGGAGTGCACCAGCTGTGGCAGCCATTTGGGGGGTGAACCAATGGAAGGAGACCTTTCTCTCTGTCTCTCTTTTTCTCACTGTCTAATTCTGCCTGTCAAAAAAAGAAAGGAAGCCAACAAAAGTAGGGGTCACTGAAAAAGAAAATATAAGACCTAGAGACAACATGGAACATCATGGCAAAACTAAGTAATCTAGTCCATATTTAATATTTCCCAATGAGAACATAGAATATGGATAATATTTCCCAATGAAAATCAGAGATAGCTTGAATGGATAAAAACAAACAGAAGTTAAACTATATAGTGCCTATAAGAGATTCAAATCAGATATAAACAGATTCTTATTTTGAAACTGAAAGGGGCCGGTGCTGTGGCTCACTAGGCTAATCCTCTGCCTTGCTGCGCTGGCACACCAGGTTCTAGTCCCTGTTGGGGTGCCGGATTCTGTCCCATTTGCCCATCTTCCAGGCCAGCTCTCTGCTGTGGCCAGGGAGTGCAGTGGAGGATGGCCCAGGTGCTTGGGCCCTGCACCCCATGGGAGATCAGGAGAAGCACCTGGCTCCTGGCTCCTGCCATCGGATCAGCGTGGTGCACCAGCCGCGGCGGCCATTGGAGGGTGAACCAACGGCAAAGGAAGACCTTTCTCTCTGTCTCTCTCTCTCTCACTGTCCACTCTGCCTGTCAAAAAAAAAAAAAAAAAAAGAAAGAAACTGAAAGGGTGGACAAGTTTTTTCATGAAAATGGCAATCAAAAGAGAGAAGAGGCTGTATTGTTATAAATAAGTAGAATTAGACAAACATACTACAAGACACAAAGAAAGATAAAACATGACAAAATAGTGACTCCTTAAATAGCTATAACTATTATAAGGCACATTCACAAATATTTCCATGCCTAAAAGTTTCTAAAAGCACGGTCTATCAACAGTATGTTATGGGGGATGCAAGATGATGGAATAGTAGCAGGTAGGTCTGCTCTAGGTTCTATGAAATTTGTGAAAAAAAAAGTTGCAGGGACAACTGCAGTTGGAGGTGATGTGAAAGTAGTGGAAATGGTCTTGACCTGAGTGGAAGATACAGGCATGCAGCATGGAGCACACAGCATGAACACAACAAAGAAACCAGCAGCCCACACTGGCTAGCAAGTTGAGGTAAGACTGCACTGGCCCGTTCCACTGTTGATATGGCTGGAGAGCAGCCTAGTAGACAACACCATGCTTGAGTCTGGCCCAGAACCCTCAGGAGAGATAGGATACTGCTTAAATGGGGAGTGGGGTAAGCGGTGCATCTCTGTCTCCATTTCTTCCTCCTCCACACCAATGCCCTGTGGCTAACTGTGAAAAGGTTGTGCCATTTCAGACATAAACAGTACCAGCTGCTCCAGCTCTTCTGTGCACACACAGAAGCTAGAAGGAACTGTCAGCAGGGGCAAATAGAGCAGTTTGAGAGCACTGCTGGGGTCTGCCCCCATACAGACACTGGGACAGCAACCTTCCACTCTGCTTACCCTGCAATGGGTGTGGAATGGGAGCCAGTACCACAGAAGGAAAGTGCCACCCATGGGAACTCTTGTACCTGCCCAGTACAATTGTGAAGAGTAGGGCTGTGGCTGGTGGGTAATGTGAACTCTTGTGATATATGGATTTTTACCATGGGGAAAATTAGCATTCAGCACTGACTCTGAGTTTCATAAAACCAACACAGAAAAATGAATAGTCTTTGTATACACAGACAAGGTAATGGTTGAGAAAGATCAGTTCCATTCACAATAGTTCCAAAATAATCAAATATCTTGGAGTAAATTTAACCAAGGATGTCAAAGATATTTAAGGTGAAAATTACAAAATGCCAAAGAAATAGAAAAAGACATAATAAATTGAAAAATTATCCATGTTCATGGATTGAAAGAATCAATATAATCAAAATGCCCATATTAGTAAAAGGAATTTGAAGATTCAATGTATTTCTAATGAAAATATTAAAGACATTCTTCACCTGTCCAGAACAAAATGATGCTAAAATTCATATGGAAACAAAAGAGACCCTGAATACCTAAAACAATCTTATGTAATAAGAACAAAGGCAGATGCATCACAATACCTGATTTCAAGACATACTACAAGGAAGTTATAATCAAAACAGCCTGGTACTGGCTGAAAAATAGACTGGTAGACCAATGAAACAGAATAGAAATTCCAGGAGTGAATCCATGCATACAACCAATTTATCTTTGTTCAAGAAGCTAAAATCTACCACTGGAGAAATGAGTCTCTTTAACAAATGGCTCTGGGGAAACTAGATCTCCATGTGCAGAAGTATGAGATTAGACTCCTACTCACACTTCACACAAAAATCCACTCAAAGTGTATCAAAGACAAAAATCTATGACCTGATACCATGAATAGCATGGCATAGGAAAAGAGTTCTTGGAAAAGACTCCAGAAGCACAGGCAATCAAATCCAAATAAGACAAATGGGATTACATAGAGCTGAGAATCTTCTTCACTGTAAAAGAACCAGTCAGCATAAGTAAGAGGTAATGGACAGAATGGAAGAAATTATTTGCAAACTACAAAACTGATACAGGGTTAACATCCAGAATCTATAAAGAGTTCAAGAAACTCAACAACAACAGCAACAATAACAGCAAACCAAGTTAAGAAATGGAAAAAGTAGTTGAACAGGCATTTTTCAAGAAAGGAAATTCAAGTGGCCAACAGACACTTAGAAAATGTTCAGGGTCAGTAACCATTAGGGAAATGCAAATCAAAACCACAATGAGGTTTCATCTCACCCCAGTTAGAACAGCCCACATACAGAAATCAACAAATGCTGAAGAGCATGTAGGTAAAATAGTACCCTGGTACTCTGTTGGTGGAAATGTAAACTGGTGCAACCACCGTGGAAGACAGAGATCTCAGAGATCTGAATATAGACCTACCATACAGTGTAGCCATCACACCATCATGCTCCTGGGAATTTACACAAAACAAAAGAAAACAGTAGATGAGTTACCTGAACCTCCATGTTTATTACAACACAATTGACAATAGCTAAGACAGAATCAATGCTGATGCCCATCAACTGATGACTGGCTAAAGAAATTTTGTTATATTTACACTATGCAATACTACTCAGCTGAGAAAAAGATGAAATCCTGTCTTTTGTAACGAGATGGTCACAACTGAAAGCCATTATACTGAGTGAGATAAGACAATACTGAGATGATAGATACCATATATGTTCCTGGATCTGGGATAACTAACATAGTATCTAAAATATAATGTAATGGAGTGAAATAGATATCTTGAGATTTTAAAAAGTTATAAAAATTTTAAAGCTAATTATAATTAATGAGAAAATTAATAAGAGATAGACATGAATTAATAATGAAACCCCAGAATGGAGATAAAGCTGAGGATGAATGCATTCATTGATGAATTTAAAAAAAAATACAAAATATTAATAACAATTCTTTCCAAACAGAAAATTAAGGAAGGAAAGATTTCTAATTTATTTTAAGAAGAAAACAATACCCTAATAAGAATGGCAGGCAAAGCTGCTAGCAAAAGAGGGAGCCCAAGCTGGTGCTGCAGCTCAATAGGCTAATCCTCTGCCTGCGGCGCTGGCACCCCAGGTTGTAGTCCTGGTCAGGGTGCCAGATTCTGCCCCAGTTTCTCCTCTTCCAGTTCAGCTCTCCTCTGTGGCCTGGGAGTGCAGTGGAGGATGGCCCAACTCCTTGGGCCCTGCACCTGCATGGGAGACCAGGAGAAGCACCTGGCTCCTGGCTTCAGATCAGCATTGTGTACCAGCCGCAGTGTGCCAGCTGCAGCAGCCATTGGGGGGTGAACCAACAGAAAAGGAAGACCTTTCTCTTTGTCTCTCTCTCTCTCATTATACATTCTGCCTGTCAAAAAAAAGTAAAAGAAAAAGAGGGATCCCAAAAATTCATACCTATTATGCATCTTGATACAATAAATCTGTACAAAACAATTCCAAAATAATTGCAACTGCTTGTTTAAAAGATTTTACACAATAGATTTATTCTTAGAAAGCAAGGTTAGTTCAACTTATGAAAATGAATCATTGTCATAATGCCACATTATCAGAATGAAGGGGAAAATATGACCATTTAAACTGATACAGAAAAAAAGTCACAACACCTTTTCATGATAAAGAGACTCAAAAAATTAGTACTAGAAAACTATCTCAACATAATAAATAATGAAAGAAAACTTTCACCATTTGTAATCTACATAGCCCTAGGAGACTTAATGAGACTAATTAGGCAAGAATGAAAACACATTCAAACTGAGAAGGAAGATATCTTTATCTATATATGCATGAACACATATATTTTTCTAGAGAAGCATTCATGTTTATTAATCTGAATTATAACACAGATAACTTGAAATTCTTCAATAATCATCCAATTACTATACAAGCTGAAAGTTAGAAGTGATTAACATGTGCATTGGAGTGTGCAGAGTGCTTTGGAGCCTATGTGGATGGTATAGGCAGACCTGGGCATAGTAGTGGTGATAGCCTCATGGGCTGTGAAGAGACACATCACCTGGCAGTGTGGATGTTGTTCTGGGTGGAGGAGTGTGGTGGCATGGAAGAAATCTGAATCTTCATGGGCAGTCTTCAAAGTTAGATGTGTGAGACCAAGTCCCCTGGACTTGCTCTCCAAGTAGGGCCATATCTGGGAGATGGTGCTCAAGGATCTGCATGCCTTGAGACCCTCTTAATGGGCTGCAGGGACCCATCAGATACTGAGGACACAATTTATGGAAGGAATGATTAAGATTATGGTCCATGTCACCATCAGGTGGAGTTACTCTGCTTACCAACATTGGGCTGGTTGGCCCCATAGTGGGAGGAATGGTCAGTCTCTAAGATCTGATATCTGAATTGTTGATTTAGGAATTCTTCCACCATGAAATTAATTGGACCTAAAGGATCAAACTCAAGAAAAGGAGGTGCATGGGCTGGAATTTTGGTTTAGTATGCTAAGTCTCTACCTGCGGTGTTGGCATCACATATGGGTTCCGGTTTGAGGCCTGCCTGCCCCATTTCCAATCCAGCTCTCTGCTAATGGCCTGGGAAACCAGTGTAAGATGGCCCAAGTACCACCTGCACCCATGTCGGAGACCTAGAAGAAAGTCCATGCTCCTGGATTATGATTGGCCCAGCTCTGGTTGTTGCAGGCATTTCAAGAATGAACAAGTAGATAGAAAACAATTCTCTCTGCCTCTCTCATTCTCTGTAATTCTGACTCTCAAATAAATAAATAAATCTTAAAAAAGAAGAGGAGGTGTCCATATAAAGATGTGCACATGGATGGAATGGGGATGATTAAGTGTCTTAGAAAATATGGAATATATCCTTGGTAAACCAGATGACACCAAATTCTGTTCTGATGTGGGTCTAACTTCCTGCATCAGATTTTATACTGACAGAAGCATCAGCAGGGACTACTCACTGTCTGGGTTTGGATTCCATACCAATATAGACATAATCTACAGTAGCTCTCTTCCTTAAAGCCCTATCGAGATAAGATGCTTTCCTTTTTTTTCTTTTGATTTTGGATAAATCACCAGCTTTATGCTTATAATGTACATTCTAGATTGATGATTTAGTGGTGTAGGTATTCTTAAGGAAATAAAAATGAACTACATAATTTCTACAAGGGCTATATTAGTAGCTTAAACTTGTAGAAATTGTACTTTTTGTTCAGAAAATAAGTTGTATGTTTTTCAATCAAAATTATGGAGAGAAAAACTGAGCTATATCTTTTGTAGTTTGCTCTGCTATAGAGATAAATATTATTGTGACATAGTGGGTTCTGTCTTTGCCCCAATTTTTTTCTTACTTACATAAATTTTCCAAGGCATTTCTTACAACTACTCACTGTATTTATTTTGGCTATTTCCATATACTTCACAATTGTATTTCTCACTATTGTGTTATACATTCCTTAATATATATTTTAAATATCTCTGATCATTCTGTCATATAAAGTTTCTTCAACACATGTAAGAATGCAAGTTGTGAATGGACAAGGCCATCTAAAATTGCTTTATGCAGAATTTCTCTTGACAAAAATTGTTTATAAAAGTACAAGTTGGAGGGGATTCAAAGATGGTTGACTAGGAAAGAGAGGTGCTGATTCTGACAAGAGGAAGTACTAGAAAAAAATAGAAAGTAAATTCTCAGGGGAGAGTTGGAGAGAAGCTTGCAGGGAAATTCTACAGAAAGAATAGGAATGCTGTGGAGCAGCAAGGAGAGTGCAGATACACAGCAGCAAGTGTCACACTACATGTGAATCCCACAATCCTCAAGGAGACAAAAGGTTCTAATATCAAGATGAGGGCACACTGTGGCAGCCTGTACCACTGGTGATATGGCATGAGGGAGAACCTCTCAGACTACACTGAGTTTGAATCCATCTGGAGCCCAAGGGAGAGGGAGGATAAGCACCTCATCCAGTGAAGGAAAAGCACATTTCTTTCTCCTCATCCCCACACAAGGGTGCTCGCAACAGGGAGAAGGTACCATCTTGACACCAGCAGAAGCTGCGGTGGCTCTCCTGTGTGTGACTGGGGGAGATTCCTAGAAGAAAAATGCTGTGTTCTCCACTGACTTTGAGTCTGGTTGGAAGGGCTGAGAGGGAGCTGTGCTCCTATTTAGGATTTAGAGGCGCCCCCAACCTCTCAACATATCACAGGCTCTGGGGCTCAAATTGCCAAGGTAGATCACCCCTAAGCAGCTGGCTCTGAAAACAACTCTGCTTTCTACATGGATGAGGCAGGCTCATGGGGCAGAGGGTATCTTCTTCACCCCATGACTGTTGGAAATCTGTGACTGCAAGATAGGGCATGGGGCCTAACTGGGTTTCTGGGCAATCACTGTGTCTGGCATCAGAATCTCAGATCACCCTAACTGCCTGAGATAGGTCACTACAGAGGGTCCCATGCTCACCCTGAGGACTGCACAGATCCTGTTTTGCAGTTCATGCTTCAGCATGGGTGAGGTTTATACCCATCAGGGGCTAATCCTGAGCATTGATCAACATGGAAGAGAGGAGTGAGGGTGTGATTATGGCAGAGTGGATAGTGAGAGAGAGAGAGGCAGAGAGAAAGGTCTTCCTTTTGCCATTGCTTCACCCTCCAATGGCTACCACAGCCAGTGCATCATGCTGATCTGAAGGCAGGAGCCAGGTGCTTCTCCTGGTCTCCCATGTGGGTTCAGGACCCAAGCACTTGGGCCATCCTCCACTGCACTCCCAGGCCATAGCAGAGAGCTGCCCTGGAAGAGGGGCAACTGGGACAGAATCCAAGCCCCGACTGGGACTAGAACCCAGTGTGCCAGCACCGCAGGTGGAGGATTAGCCTGTTGAGCCACAGCGCCGGCCAAATTATACACTTTTATAGGTCACAATTAAATATTTCAATGCATAAACACAGTGAGAACTGATTGAAGAAAGCAATCAACCTCTCTACCTCTTCACCACTTTTATTTAGTAACTTAGTCCTCTCCTTCAGTTCCTTATGAAACATACACCAATATTTATGCATGAAGACATAGAAAATTTGGATAGACCAATAAGCAAGGTTGAGATTGAAATGTAAAGCCTTCCTACAAAACTAAGCTCAGAAATTGGTGGCTTCATTGATGCATTCTACCAAACTTTCAAGGATAAACTAACATTAATTTTTCTTAAACTATTCAAAACAATGGATAGGGAGGGAACCACTCAAAACTTACTCTATGAGGCTGAAATTAACTTAAAGATAAAACCAAACAAGGATACAAAAGAGAACTAGGAACCATTATCCTTGATGAATGTAGCTGCAAAAACATTTGAGAAAATAAAAGCAAATTGAATTCAATGACACATCCATACTGACCAAATGAATTTATACCAGGGATTCAGGGCTGTTATATATAGCATACCCAGATCAATAAATGTGATACATAACATCAATAATATAAGGATTAAATCCATTCAAGTTCTTCAGTAGATGCAGAAAAATGCTTTCGATAAAATACAATATCCTTTTTATGATAAAAGTCATAAAAATTGGGTATAGAAGGAATGTACCTCAACAAAATAAAGGAAATATATGTCAAGCCCACAGCAAATATCATATAGAATGGGGAAAAACTGGTTGAATTTGGACTAAGATCTGCAACTAGACAAGGATCTCCACTATCACTTTTATTCAATATGGTTCTGAAAGTTTTATTTAGAGCTATAATGCAAGAAATAAGAAACAAAAAGGATAAAATTGGAAAGGTGGAAATTAAAGTAACACTATAGTTCATATGATTCTTTATATTGGGAAACAAAAAGACCCCACCAACAGACTACTAGGATTTATATGAGAATTCAGCAGTTTCAGGATGCAACGTGAACACACAAAGATCCATATCACTCATACTTATCAACAATTATCTTGCTGAAGAAGGACTTATAAGAACTCTTCCATTCACAAAAGCTACCAAAAATTAAATAATGGAATATTTTAACAAAGTATGTAAAAGATTTCTACCATGAAAATTAAAAAACATTAATGAAAGAAACAGAAGGTACAAACAATGAAAAAAATTAATGCTTCAAATATTGTAAGAATTAATATTATTCCAAATGTCATTATCTCCTAAATTTACAGATTCAGTACAATCCCCATCAAAATTTCAAGGACATTCCTTACAGAAAAAAAAATCTTAAAATTTATACAGAAATGTAAATGTCATTAAATGGCCAAATCTGTCTTAAACAATAAAAATAATGATATAGGCATCAAATATCAGATTACAATACACACTGCAGGATGATTAATATTAAAAAAGTATGGCACATTGGCCGGCACCGTGGCTCAATAGGCTAATCCTCCGCCTAGCGGCGCCGGCACACCGGGTTCTAGTCCCGGTCGGGGCGCCGGATTCTGTCCCGGTTGCCCCTCTTCCAGGCCAGCTCTCTGCTATGGCCAGGGAGTGCAGTGGAGGATGGCCCAGGTGCTTGGGCCCTGCACCCCATGGGAGACCAGGAAAAGCACCTGGATCCTGGCTCCTGCCATCGGATCAGCGCGGTGCGCCGGCTGCAGCGGCGGCCATTGGAGGGTGAACCAACGGCAAAGGAAGACCTTTCTCTCTCTGTCTCTCTCTCTCACTGTCCACTCTGCCTATCAAAAATAAAAAAAATAAAAAAAAATAAAATAAAAAAGTATGGCACTGCATAAAAATAGACATGTAACCCAAAGGAACAGAATATAAAAAGCAGAAATAGCTGTACATCTACAATCAATTAATATGCGATAAATGTGCTAAAAAATTCAAATATTGTGAAAATTGGATTTATACAAGCAGAAGTTTTAAATGTGACCATTACATTATACTCTATGCAAAAATGCCTTTAAATGAATCAAGAATCTAATTTTAGGATATAAAACTATCAAATTATTAGAAGAAAGCATAGGGGAAATGTTGCAGTACATTGGCCTAAATAAAGATTTTTTTTTATATGTAACATTCCAGAAGCACAGGCAATAAAGAAAAAAAATAGAAAAATGGGATTATATCAAGCTTAAGATGCTTCTGTGCTGCAAAGAAAAAAACATGAAAAGAAAAATGAGAGTGAAAGAATCAGCAAACTATGTATCTGATAAATGATTAATATCCAGAACATATAAAGTAGCTCAAGAAATCAACAAGACAATATGGTTAAAAAATGGACAAAGGATATCAATGTATATTTTTCAAAAGAAACACAAATGACCAACAGACACATGCAAAAAAACTTAATATCACGAACCGTCAGGAAAATGCAAATTATAACCTCAGTTGTATATCAATCTACCCCAGTTAGAATGACTACAATGCCAAGATCAAAATGTAAAAAATACTGAAAACATTGTAGAGGAAAGAATGCACTAATATACTATTGGTGGGAAAAAGAATTACTGTAACTGTTATAGAAAACAGTATAGATTTTGTATCTGTGTGGGTGCAAACTGTTGAAATCTTTACTTAGTATATACTAAGTTGATCTTCTGTATATAAAGATAATCAAAAATGAATCATTTTTTCTGACAGGCAGAGTGGACAGTGAGCGATAGAGAGAAAGATCTTCTTTTTTGACATTGGTTCACCCCACAATGGCTGCTGAGGCAGGCACACCATGCTGATCTGAAGCCAGGAGCCAGGTGCTTCTCCTGGTCTCCCATGTAGGTGCAGGGCCAAAGCACTTGGGCCATCCTCCACTGCACTCCCAGGTCATAGCAGAGAGCTGGACTGGAAGAGGGGCAACTGGGACTAAAACCCAGGGTGCCAGTGCCAGAGGTGGAGGATTAGCCTATTGAGCTACAGTGCTGGTGAAAATTAATCTTGATGAAGAATGGGATGGGCGAGGGAGTGGGAGATGCGATGGTTGCGGGTGGAGGGAGGTTAAGGGGGGGAATGTTGCTATAATCCAAAAGTTGTACTTTGGAAATTTATATTTATTAAATAAAAGTTAAAAAATAAGAGAAAGAAGAAGAAAAAACAGTATAGAGGGACATAAAAACTCAAGGTGGATTTACTTTATGATCCAATTATTTGACACAGTGGGATATATCCAAAGAAATAAAATCAACGTATAAAACCTGTTTATGGCAGCCAAATGCACAATAGAAATGATATGGAATGAGATTAGTTGTCCATAAACTGAAGGTTGGATATAGAATATATATATATATATATATATATATATATATATATATATATATATATATACACACACACACACACACACACACACACATATGTGATGGAATATGACAGCCACAAAACACAATGAAATCCTGGCATTTGCATCAAAATAGATGCAACTGGAGATTATTATGCTTCTGTTATTTGTGGACATTAATATAGAAAATTATAAAAATTGCATGGATATATTATTTTTATATAGATATAATTCTTTATTGAATTATGCCATGTATATGAGAATATATCACTTTTCCCATGCTATGATTATTGCAATAAATCCATTTTGTGATATTAATGGACTTGTTTTCAAAAAAGTAAACATCAACTTTATTATTATAAGCTATAGTTATCCTACTGTACTATGGAATCTTAAGATTTATTAATTCTATGTTTTGACACTCTTTATCCAACCTTTCTCTACCCTGACCCCATAATGCCTAGTCTTCAGTAGTTATTATTACAATTTCAGATCTTTTTTTATTAAACTTTCATATAAGTGTGATAATACATTGTTTTCAACTTTCTTTTGGGAAATATTGGCTGATTTCACTTAATATAATAATTTCCAGTTGGATCCATATTTGGGTAATGTTAGAATTTCATTCTATTCATGGCTCAAAAATATTCTATTGTCTCTATGTATTGAATTTTCTTCTCCTATTCATGAATCAATTGACATCTACATTGATTCCATACCTTGTTACTGTGTATAAAGCCAGGCATGAGAGCACAGGTTCTCTTTTATGTGTTAATTTCATTTCATTCAAACATATGACTAGATGTGGGATAGCTGCATCATAAATCAGATCTTTTTTTTTTTAATTTTGTGGGGAACATCTATACTGGTCTCCACAGTGGCTGTAGTGAAGTTCATTCTCATTAACAAATTGTAAGTGCTCCTGTTTCTATGCATCCTCACAAGCATTTACTTATTGCCTGAGAATAGTCACTCTGTTGTTTTAATTGGCATAATTGGTTCCTGAAGGTATGGAACTCTTAAACAGACCAATAACCAACAGGGAGTTTAACTCAGAAATAAACAACCTCCAGATAAAGGAAAGCCCAGCATCAGGTGGCTTCACTGCTGAATTCTAGCAAATTTGTAAAGAGGAACTAATTCCAATTCTCAAACTATTCAAAATATTTGAAAAGGAAGTAATCCTCCCTAACTACATCTATGAGGCCAGCATCACCTAAATTTCTAAAGCAGAAAAAGATATAAGAAAGATACTCATAGATGAATATTCCTGATGAACAGATATAAAGACCCCAACAAAATAACAGTTAACTGAATCCAATGACACGTCAGCAAGAGCATTCACCTGGACAAGTTGAATTTATCTCTAGTATGCAAGAATGGTTCAACATATGGAAATAAATAAATATTACACATCACATTAACAAATGGAACAATAAAATTCATAAGATTATCTTAATAGATGCTGAGAAATCATTTGATAAAATATATCATCTAATGATAAAAGTCTTTATTCTTCAACACAATCAAGGCAATATATTACAAACTCATAGCAAGCCTTATACTGAATGTGGAGAAGTTTGCAGCTTTTCCACTAAGACCCAGAACCAGACATGGATGTCCACTCTCATCATTAGTATTCAATATAGTTTTCAAAGATTTATCCAGAGCCATTAGGTAAGAAAAAGAAATTAAAGGAAAGGAGAAAGTAGAATAATTATCCTTGTTTGCAGATGAAACCAAAAGACTCCACCAAGAGAGTATTGGAACTCATAACAGTGTTTGGTAAAGTTGCAGAAAATAAATCAACACACAAAAATTAATAACATTTGTATACAAAGAAAATTCCATTGCTGAGAATGAACTTGTAAGATCAGTATCATTCCCAATATTTACTAAAAATTTAAATACTTTGAATAAATTTAACCCAGGATGTGAAAAATCTCTATAATAAAAATTAAAAACATTAAAAAAAGAAATAGAAGAAGACACACAAAAAAATGGAAGACTCTTCCATGTCTGTGGATTGGATTGGAAGAATTAATATATCGAAATACCCATCTACAACCAACTCATCTTTCACAAATGAGCTAAAATTAATCTCTTGTAAAAAAAGAGTCTTTTCAACAAATTATGTCAGAAAATTATATCTACGCATACAGAAGCATGAAACAAGACCCCTACATTACATCTCATACAACAATCAACTCAAATCTATGTCCTAATCCAAATCTATGTCTATCTAAATCTATGTCTTGATACAATCAAATTACTAGCAGAAGACATTAAGGAAATTGCAAGGCATTGGCATTGGAAATGTGTTCTTGGAAAAGACCACAGAATTACAGGTAATAGAAGCAAATACACAAATGGAATTAACTTAAGCTAAAAGGACGCTAGACTGCATAGAAAACACTCAGCAAAGTGAAGAGGTAATTAATGGAATTGGTTAATTATTTCCAAATTATGAAATAAGGATTAATATCCAGAATGTATTAAGAGTTCAAGAAGCTGAACATAAACAAAACAAACAATCCAGTTAATAATGGGCAAAGGACATGAACAAACATTTTTCAAAGGATGAATTCAAATGGACAACAATAAAAAGTTCTCAGAATCACTAGCCACCAGGGAAATGCAAATATATAACACAATGAGAGGCCAGACTGTCCTGGTACCATGTGAACATATCTCCTGCAGCATCGTTGTGAGCAGCAATTTGAGTCCCAGTTGTTCCACTTCTGATCCAGCTTCTTGCTAATTCACCTTAGAAACTTGTGGAAGATGGCCCATGTCCTTGGGCCCCTATACCATGTGGGAGATCCAAATGAAGCCCCTAGCTCATGCTTTGATCTGGCCCAGAACTGATCATTACAGCTGCTTGGGAAGTGAATGAGTATATGGAACATTCTCTCTCTGCCTGTGCCTCTCTTTCTCTGTAAGTCTTTCAAATAATAATAAAGCTTAAAAAATTACAGTGAGGTTTCACCACATTCCAGTTAGAATACTATCATCCAAAAATAAATAAGTAAATAGATAGATAAATAAATAAATAGATATGGTGAGGATGAGGGATAAAAGGTACCCTAGTACACTTTTTGCTATGACATAAAGTAGACAACCTTATGGTGCCGTACCTAATTTCTCTGTAATATGGACAATATAGTCACCATATGACCCATATTAACCCACTCCTGGGGATGTACCCACCAGATATAAAAATTGGCTATGAAAGAGTGATCTGTACCCCCCTGTTTATTGCAGTGACAATCACAATAGCTAAGATGTGAAATCATCTCAGATGGCAATCAACTGATGACTTGATAAAGAAAATGTGATACACACACACACTATGGAATAGTACTCAGCCTGAAAATAATGAATTCCTGCCTTTTGTAATAAAACAAACGGACTTAGAAGCCATTATGATTAATAAAATAAGTCAGTCCCCCAAAATGACAAATATCCTATATTTTCCCTGATTTGTAGTAACTATGATACAGAGTACAAAACTGTATATATATGAATGAAATTGACATTTTGAGATTTAACTATTGTTTATAACCCTTGTCTATACTATTGAGGAATAGTTTTTTTTTTTTTTTGTACTTACTACTTGTTGAATTGTTTGCTCAGTGGAAGGCTAAGTAACATAAACTGAAAGTATGTCAATGTAACTATTAAAAGAAAAAATAAGAAAAGAAGGTTGGTAGCATGGGTAGGAGAGAGGCTAGGGCAGGATGTATCACAATGCTCCTAAATCTGTATATCAGAAACATCAAATTTGTTCACCTTATGTAAATAATTGAAAATAAAAATAATAAAAATGATCTCATTGATTTATAGATTCAAATGATTCCTTATATACTCCAATAGTTATACTTAAAAATAAAATAAAAAAAAAAAACAGAAAATCCATATGGAATGACAAAGGATCCAAATGCCCAACATATTCTTGAAAATAATATTAATGATGGAAGTTTCACAATCCCTTAACTCAAAAGGAAAAGTAATCAAAAATTGTGGAAGTAGCATGAACACAGATGCAAAGATCAAAGTAATAGAATAGAGAAGCTAAGGGTGGGCATTTGGTCT
Organism: Oryctolagus cuniculus; assembly: GCF_009806435.1. Lineage (NCBI taxonomy): Eukaryota > Metazoa > Chordata > Mammalia > Lagomorpha > Leporidae > Oryctolagus > Oryctolagus cuniculus. The sequence continues at coordinate 48,450 of NW_026257705.1, forward strand.
CTCAGTAAAAATGTTGTTTAAGATGCCTGCATCCCTGCCAGTGCTGTGGCTCAATAGGCTAATCCTCTGCCTGTGACTCCA
>NW_026257706.1:0-49069 GCF_009806435.1 Oryctolagus cuniculus
GACTGTAGCAAGATCTGGGAATTGAGATAAGCCAAAATCACCAGATATAGTTTGTGTGTCATCCAGGAGTAATCTGGACAAATTGTGGTAGTTTTCAGGGTGAAATTTAACCAAAAAATCACCGTGAAAGTGGCTTGGGAAGAAAAGCACAATCTTCCTGTTCGGCAAATGCCTCCAATGTCATTGTTTCAGAAAGAAATTATCATTTGTTCGAAAAAAAGGGTTTCTGAAGCTTCTTCCTAGAAACCATGCGAATGGATGGAGGATTTGGACTCCATGGTGGAACCAATTAGCGGTTGGGCACTAAAAAAAACAAAAACCTTAACATGCTAAAAATGCATTCAAAAACCAGAAAGTCCATAGAGAATGTCAAAAACACAAAACAAACACAGAGGGTTTTTTCTGGTAGCAAGATCTGGGATTGAGATTATAGCCATCAACACACCAGATATGTTTTGGTTTCATTCCAGGAGTAGCGGTAGACTAAATTGGTTAGTTTTGAACGTGAAAATTTAAGAACCAAAAATCACCCGTGAAGTGCTGCTTTTGGGAGAAAAGCACAATCTTCCTGTTAGGCAAATGCATCCAATGTCATGTTTACAGAAAGAAATATCATGTTTTCTCAGGTTTCTGAAGCTTTCTTCCTAGGAAAACTCGAATGTGTGAGGATTTGACTCCAGGTGGAACCAATTAGCGTTTGGCAGCTAAAACAAAACTTACATGCTAAAATGCATTCAAAACCTGTAAAGTCCATAGAGAATGTCCAGAAAACACAAACAACACAGAGGCTGTAGCAAGATCTGGGATTGAGATAGCCACAAATCACCAGATAGTTTTGTTTTCATCCAGGAGTATCTGGACAAATTGTTGTAGTTTTGAAGTGAAATTTAACCAAAAATCACCGTGAAAGTGGTTTTGGAGAAAAGCACAATCTTCCTGTTCGGCAAATGCATCCAATGTCATGTTTACAGAAAGAAATATCATGTTTTCTCAGGTTTCTGAAGCTTTCTTCCTAGAAAACTCGAATGTGTGGAGGATTTGACTCCAGGTGGAACCAATTAGCGTTTGGCAGCTAAAAACAAAAACTTACATGCTAAAATGCATTCAAAACCGTAAAGTCCATAGAGAATGTCCAGAAAACACAAACAACACAGAGGCTGTAGCAAGATCTGGGATTGAGATAGCCACAACACACCAGATAGTTTTGTTTCATCCAGGAGTATCTGGACAAATTGTTGTAGTTTTGAAGTGAAATTTAACCAAAAAATCACCGTGAAAGTGGTTTTGGAGAAAAGCACAATCTTCCTGTTCGGCAAATGCATCCAATGTCATGTTTACAGAAAGAAATATCATGTTTTCTCAGGTTTCTGAAGCTTTCTTCCTAGAAAACTCGAATGTGTGGAGGATTTGACTCCAGGTGGAACCAATTAGCGTTTGGCAGCTAAAAACAAAAACTTACATGCTAAAATGCATTCAAAACCGTAAAGTCCATAGAGAATGTCCAGAAAACACAAACAAACACAGAGGCTGTAGCAAGATCTGGGATTGAGATAGCCACAACACACCAGATAGTTTTGTTTTCATCCAGGAGTATCTGGACAAATTGTTGTAGTTTTGAAGTGAAATTTAACCAAAAAATCACCGTGAAAGTGGTTTTGGAGAAAAGCACAATCTTCCTGTTCGGCAAATGCATCCAATGTCATGTTTACAGAAAGAAATATCATGTTTCTCAGGTTTCTGAAGCTTTCTTCCTAGAAAACTCGAATGTGTGGAGGATTTGACTCCAGGTGGAACCAATTAGCGTTTGGCAGCTAAAAACAAAAACTTACATGCTAAAATGCATTCAAAACCGTAAAGTCCATAGAGAATGTCCAGAAAACACAAACAAACACAGAGGCTGTAGCAAGATCTGGGATTGAGATAGCCACAACACACCAGATAGTTTTGTTTTCATCCAGGAGTATCTGGACAAATTGTTGTGGATTTTGGGTGAAATTTAACCAAAAAATCACCGTGAAAGTGGTTTTGGAGAAAAGCACAATCTTCCTGTTCGGCAAATGCATCCAATGTCATGTTTACAGAAAGAAATATCATGTTTTCTCAGGTTTCTGAAGCTTTCTTCCTAGAAAACTCGAATGTGTGGAGGATTTGACTCCAGGTGGAACCAATTAGCGTTTGGCAGCTAAAAACAAAAACTTACATGCTAAAATGCATTCAAAACCGTAAAGTCCATAGAGAATGTCCAGAAAACACAAACACACAGAGGCTGTAGCAAGATCTGGGATTGAGATAGCCACAACACACCAGATAGTTTTGTTTTCATCCAGGAGTATCTGGACAAATTGTTGTAGTTTTGAAGTGAAATTTAACCAAAAAATCACCGTGAAAGTGGTTTTGGAGAAAAGCACAATCTTCCTGTTCGGCAAATGCATCCAATGTCATGTTTACAGAAAGAAATATCATGTTTTCTCAGGTTTCTGAAGCTTTCTTCCTAGAAAACTCGAATGTGTGGAGGATTTGACTCCAGGTGGAACCAATTAGCGTTTGGCAGCTAAAAACAAAAACTTACATGCTAAAATGCATTCAAAACCGTAAAGTCCATAGAGAATGTCCAGAAAACACAAACACACACAGAGGCTGTAGCAAGATCTGGGATTGAGATAGCCACAACACACCAGATAGTTTTGTTTTCATCCAGGAGTATCTGGACAAATTGTTGTAGTTTTGAAGTGAAATTTAACCAAAAAATCACCGTGAAAGTGGTTTTGGAGAAAAGCACAATCTTCCTGTTCGGCAAATGCATCCAATGTCATGTTTACAGAAAGAAATATCATGTTTTCTCAGGTTTCTGAAGCTTTCTTCCTAGAAAACTCGAATGTGTGGAGGATTTGACTCCAGGTGGAACCAATTAGCGTTTGGCAGCTAAAAACAAAACTTACATGCTAAAATGCATTCAAAACCGTAAAGTCCATAGAGAATGTCCAGAAAACACAAACACACACAGAGGCTGTAGCAAGATCTGGGATTGAGATAGCCACAACACACCAGATAGTTTGTTTTCATCCAGGAGTATCTGGACAAATTGTTGTAGTTTTGAAGTGAAATTTAACCAAAAAATCACCGTGAAAGTGGTTTGGAGAAAAGCACAATCTTCCTGTTCGGCAAATGCATCCAATGTCATGTTTACAGAAAGAAATATCATGTTTTCTCAGGTTTCTGAAGCTTTCTTCCTAGAAAACTCGAATGTGTGGAGGATTTGACTCCAGGTGGAACCAATTAGCGTTTGGCAGCTAAAAACAAAAACTTACATGCTAAAATGCATTCAAAACCGTAAAGTCCATAGAGAATGTCCAGAAAACACAAACACACACAGAGGCTGTAGCAAGATCTGGGATTGAGATAGCCACAACACACCAGATAGTTTTGTTTTCATCCAGGAGTATCTGGACAAATTGTTGTAGTTTTGAAGTGAAATTTAACCAAAAAATCACCGTGAAAGTGGTTTTGGAGAAAAGCACAATCTTCCTGTTCGGCAAATGCATCCAATGTCATGTTTACAGAAAGAAATATCATGTTTTCTCAGGTTTCTGAAGCTTTCTTCCTAGAAAACTCGAATGTGTGGAGGATTTGACTCCAGGTGGAACCAATTAGCGTTTGGCAGCTAAAAACAAAAACTTACATGCTAAAATGCATTCAAACCGTAAAGTCCATAGAGAATGTCCAGAAAACACAAACACACACAGAGGCTGTAGCAAGATCTGGGATTGAGATAGCCACAACACACCAGATAGTTTTGTTTTCATCCAGGAGTATCTGGACAAATTGTTGTAGTTTTGAAGTGAAATTTAACCAAAAAATCACCGTGAAAGTGGTTTTGGAGAAAAGCACAATCTTCCTGTTCGGCAAATGCATCCAATGTCATGTTTACAGAAAGAAATATCATGTTTTCTCAGGTTTCTGAAGCTTTCTTCCTAGAAAACTCGAATGTGTGGAGGATTTGACTCCAGGTGGAACCAATTAGCGTTTGGCAGCTAAAAACAAAACTTACATGCTAAAATGCATTCAAAACCGTAAAGTCCATAGAGAATGTCCAGAAAACACAAACACACAGAGGCTGTAGCAAGATCTGGGATTGAGATAGCCACAACACACCAGATAGTTTTGTTTTCATCCAGGAGTATCTGGACAAATTGTTGTAGTTTTGAAGTGAAATTTAACCAAAAAATCACCGTGAAAGTGGTTTTGGAGAAAAGCACAATCTTCCTGTTCGGCAAATGCATCCAATGTCATGTTTACAGAAAGAAATATCATGTTTTCTCAGGTTTCTGAAGCTTTCTTCCTAGAAAACTCGAATGTGTGGAGGATTTGACTCCAGGTGGAACCAATTAGCGTTTGGCAGCTAAAAACAAAAACTTACATGCTAAAATGCATTCAAAACCGTAAAGTCCATAGAGAATGTCCAGAAAACACAAACAAACACAGAGGCTGTAGCAAGATCTGGGATTGAGATAGCCACAACACACCAGATAGTTTTGTTTTCATCCAGGAGTATCTGGACAAATTGTTGTAGTTTTGAAGTGAAATTTAACCAAAAAATCACCGTGAAAGTGGTTTTGGAGAAAAGCACAATCTTCCTGTTCGGCAAATGCATCCAATGTCATGTTTACAGAAAGAAATATCATGTTTTCTCAGGTTTCTGAAGCTTTCTTCCTAGAAAACTCGAATGTGTGGAGGATTTGACTCCAGGTGGAACCAATTAGCGTTTGGCCAGCTAAAAACAAAAACTTACATGCTAAAATGCATTCAAAACCGTAAAGTCCATAGAGAATGTCCAGAAAACACAAACAAACACAGAGGCTGTAGCAAGATCTGGGATTGAGATAGCCACAACACACCAGATAGTTTTGTTTTCATCCAGGAGTATCTGGACAAATTGTTGTGAGTTTGAAGTGAAATTTAACCAAAAAATCACCGTGAAAGTGGTTTTGGAGAAAAGCACAATCTTCCTGTTCGGCAAATGCATCCAATGTCATGTTTACAGAAAGAAATATCATGTTTTCTCAGGTTTCTGAAGCTTTCTTCCTAGAAAACTCGAATGTGTGGAGGATTTGACTCCAGGTGGAACCAATTAGCGTTTGGCAGCTAAAAACAAAAACTTACATGCTAAAATGCATTCAAAACCGTAAAGTCCATAGAGAATGTCCAGAAAACACAAACACACACAGAGGCTGTAGCAAGATCTGGGATTGAGATAGCCACAACACACCAGATAGTTTTGTTTTCATCCAGGAGTATCTGGACAAATTGTTGTAGTTTTGAAGTGAAATTTAACCAAAAAATCACCGTGAAAGTGGTTTTGGAGAAAAGCACAATCTTCCTGTTCGGCAAATGCATCCAATGTCATGTTTACAGAAAGAAATATCATGTTTTCTCAGGTTTCTGAAGCTTTCTTCCTAGAAAACTCGAATGTGTGGAGGATTTGACTCCAGGTGGAACCAATTAGCGTTTGGCAGCTAAAAACAAAAACTTACATGCTAAAATGCATTCAAAACCGTAAAGTCCATAGAGAATGTCCAGAAAACACAAACAACACAGAGGCTGTAGCAAGATCTGGGATTGAGATAGCCACAACACACCAGATAGTTTTGTTTTCATCCAGGAGTATCTGGACAAATTGTTGTGAGTTTTGAAGTGAAATTTAACCAAAAAATCACCGTGAAAGTGGTTTTGGAGAAAAGCACAATCTTCCTGTTCGGCAAATGCATCCAATGTCATGTTTACAGAAAGAAATATCATGTTTTCTCAGGTTTCTGAAGCTTTCTTCCTAGAAAACTCGAATGTGTGGAGGATTTGACTCCAGGTGGAACCAATTAGCGTTTGGCAGCTAAAAACAAAAACTTACATGCTAAAATGCATTCAAAACCGTAAAGTCCATAGAGAATGTCCAGAAAACACAAACAAACACAGAGGCTGTAGCAAGATCTGGGATTGAGATAGCCACAACACACCAGATAGTTTTGTTTTCATCCAGGAGTATCTGGACAAATTGTTGTAGTTTTGAAGTGAAATTTAACCAAAAAATCACCGTGAAAGTGGTTTTGGAGAAAAGCACAATCTTCCTGTTCGGCAAATGCATCCAATGTCATGTTTACAGAAAGAAATATCATGTTTTCTCAGGTTTCTGAAGCTTTCTTCCTAGAAAACTCGAATGTGTGGAGGATTTGACTCCAGGTGGAACCAATTAGCGTTTGGCAGCTAAAAACAAAACTTACATGCTAAAATGCATTCAAAACCGTAAAGTCCATAGAGAATGTCCAGAAAACACAAACAAACACAGAGGCTGTAGCAAGATCTGGGATTGAGATAGCCACAACACACCAGATAGTTTTGTTTTCATCCAGGAGTATCTGGACAAATTGTTGTGGATTTTGGGTGAAATTTAACCAAAAAATCACCGTGAAAGTGGTTTTGGAGAAAAGCACAATCTTCCTGTTCGGCAAATGCATCCAATGTCATGTTTACAGAAAGAAATATCATGTTTTCTCAGGTTTCTGAAGCTTTCTTCCTAGAAAACTCGAATGTGTGGAGGATTTGACTCCAGGTGGAACCAATTAGCGTTTGGCAGCTAAAAACAAAAACTTACATGCTAAAATGCATTCAAAACCGTAAAGTCCATAGAGAATGTCCAGAAAACACAAACACACACAGAGGCTGTAGCAAGATCTGGGATTGAGATAGCCACAACACACCAGATAGTTTTGTTTTCATCCAGGAGTATCTGGACAAATTGTTGTAGTTTTGAAGTGAAATTTAACCAAAAAATCACCGTGAAAGTGGTTTTGGAGAAAAGCACAATCTTCCTGTTCGGCAAATGCATCCAATGTCATGTTTACAGAAAGAAATATCATGTTTTCTCAGGTTTCTGAAGCTTTCTTCCTAGAAAACTCGAATGTGTGGAGGATTTGACTCCAGGTGGAACCAATTAGCGTTTGGCAGCTAAAAACAAAAACTTACATGCTAAAATGCATTCAAAACCGTAAAGTCCATAGAGAATGTCCAGAAAACACAAACACACAGAGGCTGTAGCAAGATCTGGGATTGAGATAGCCACAACACACCAGATAGTTTTGTTTTCATCCAGGAGTATCTGGACAAATTGTTGTAGTTTTGAAGTGAAATTTAACCAAAAAATCACCGTGAAAGTGGTTTTGGAGAAAAGCACAATCTTCCTGTTCGGCAAATGCATCCAATGTCATGTTTACAGAAAGAAATATCATGTTTTCTCAGGTTTCTGAAGCTTTCTTCCTAGAAAACTCGAATGTGTGGAGGATTTGACTCCAGGTGGAACCAATTAGCGTTTGGCAGCTAAAAACAAAAACTTACATGCTAAAATGCATTCAAAACCGTAAAGTCCATAGAGAATGTCCAGAAAACACAAACACACACAGAGGCTGTAGCAAGATCTGGGATTGAGATAGCCACAACACACCAGATAGTTTTGTTTTCATCCAGGAGTATCTGGACAAATTGTTGTAGTTTTGAAGTGAAATTTAACCAAAAAATCACCGTGAAAGTGGTTTTGGAGAAAAGCACAATCTTCCTGTTCGGCAAATGCATCCAATGTCATGTTTACAGAAAGAAATATCATGTTTTCTCAGGTTTCTGAAGCTTTCTTCCTAGAAAACTCGAATGTGTGGAGGATTTGACTCCAGGTGGAACCAATTAGCGTTTGGCAGCTAAAAACAAAAACTTACATGCTAAAATGCATTCAAAACCGTAAAGTCCATAGAGAATGTCCAGAAAACACAAACAACACAGAGGCTGTAGCAAGATCTGGGATTGAGATAGCCACAACACACCAGATAGTTTTGTTTTCATCCAGGAGTATCTGGACAAATTGTTGTAGTTTGAAGTGAAATTTAACCAAAAAATCACCGTGAAAGTGGTTTTGGAGAAAAGCACAATCTTCCTGTTCGGCAAATGCATCCAATGTCATGTTTACAGAAAGAAATATCATGTTTTCTCAGGTTTCTGAAGCTTTCTTCCTAGAAAACTCGAATGTGTGGAGGATTTGACTCCAGGTGGAACCAATTAGCGTTTGGCAGCTAAAAACAAAAACTTACATGCTAAAATGCATTCAAAACCGTAAAGTCCATAGAGAATGTCCAGAAAACACAAACAAACACAGAGGCTGTAGCAAGATCTGGGATTGAGATAGCCACAACACACCAGATAGTTTTGTTTTCATCCAGGAGTATCTGGACAAATTGTTGTAGTTTTGAAGTGAAATTTAACCAAAAAATCACCGTGAAAGTGGTTTTGGAGAAAAGCACAATCTTCCTGTTCGGCAAATGCATCCAATGTCATGTTTACAGAAAGAAATATCATGTTTTCTCAGGTTTCTGAAGCTTTCTTCCTAGAAAACTCGAATGTGTGGAGGATTTGACTCCAGGTGGAACCAATTAGCGTTTGGCAGCTAAAAACAAAAACTTACATGCTAAAATGCATTCAAAACCGTAAAGTCCATAGAGAATGTCCAGAAAACACAAACAAACACAGAGGCTGTAGCAAGATCTGGGATTGAGATAGCCACAACACACCAGATAGTTTTGTTTTCATCCAGGAGTATCTGGACAAATTGTTGTAGTTTTGAAGTGAAATTTAACCAAAAAATCACCGTGAAAGTGGTTTTGGAGAAAAGCACAATCTTCCTGTTCGGCAAATGCATCCAATGTCATGTTTACAGAAAGAAATATCATGTTTTCTCAGGTTTCTGAAGCTTTCTTCCTAGAAAACTCGAATGTGTGGAGGATTTGACTCCAGGTGGAACCAATTAGCGTTTGGCAGCTAAAAACAAAAACTTACATGCTAAAATGCATTCAAAACCGTAAAGTCCATAGAGAATGTCCAGAAAACACAAACACACACAGAGGCTGTAGCAAGATCTGGGATTGAGATAGCCACAACACACCAGATAGTTTTGTTTTCATCCAGGAGTATCTGGACAAATTGTTGTAGTTTTGAAGTGAAATTTAACCAAAAAATCACCGTGAAAGTGGTTTTGGAGAAAAGCACAATCTTCCTGTTCGGCAAATGCATCCAATGTCATGTTTACAGAAAGAAATATCATGTTTTCTCAGGTTTCTGAAGCTTTCTTCCTAGAAAACTCGAATGTGTGGAGGATTTGACTCCAGGTGGAACCAATTAGCGTTTGGCAGCTAAAAACAAAAACTTACATGCTAAAATGCATTCAAAACCGTAAAGTCCATAGAGAATGTCCAGAAAACACAAACAACACAGAGGCTGTAGCAAGATCTGGGATTGAGATAGCCACAACACACCAGATAGTTTTGTTTTCATCCAGGAGTATCTGGACAAATTGTTGTAGTTTTGAAGTGAAATTTAACCAAAAAATCACCGTGAAAGTGGTTTTGGAGAAAAGCACAATCTTCCTGTTCGGCAAATGCATCCAATGTCATGTTTACAGAAAGAAATATCATGTTTTCTCAGGTTTCTGAAGCTTTCTTCCTAGAAAACTCGAATGTGTGGAGGATTTGACTCCAGGTGGAACCAATTAGCGTTTGCCAGCTAAAAACAAAAACTTACATGCTAAAATGCATTCAAACCGTAAAGTCCATAGAGAATGTCCAGAAAACACAAACACACACAGAGGCTGTAGCAAGATCTGGGATTGAGATAGCCACAACACACCAGATAGTTTTGTTTTCATCCAGGAGTATCTGGACAAATTGTTGTAGTTTTGAAGTGAAATTTAACCAAAAAATCACCGTGAAAGTGGTTTTGGAGAAAAGCACAATCTTCCTGTTCGGCAAATGCATCCAATGTCATGTTTACAGAAAGAATATCATGTTTTCTCAGGTTTCTGAAGCTTTCTTCCTAGAAAACTCGAATGTGTGGAGGATTTGACTCCAGGTGGAACCAATTAGCGTTTGGCAGCTAAAACAAAAACTTACATGCTAAAATGCATTCAAAACCGTAAAGTCCATAGAGAATGTCCAGAAAACACAAACAAACACAGAGGCTGTAGCAAGATCTGGGATTGAGATAGCCACAACACACCAGATAGTTTTGTTTTCATCCAGGAGTATCTGGACAAATTGTTGTAGTTTTGAAGTGAAATTTAACCAAAAATCACCGTGAAAGTGGTTTTGGAGAAAAGCACAATCTTCCTGTTCGGCAAATGCATCCAATGTCATGTTTACAGAAAGAAATATCATGTTTTCTCAGGTTTCTGAAGCTTTCTTCCTAGAAAACTCGAATGTGTGGAGGATTTGACTCCAGGTGGAACCAATTAGCGTTTGGCCAGCTAAAAACAAAAACTTACATGCTAAAATGCATTCAAAACCGTAAAGTCCATAGAGAATGTCCAGAAAACACAAACAACACAGAGGCTGTAGCAAGATCTGGGATTGAGATAGCCACAACACACCAGATAGTTTTGTTTTCATCCAGGAGTATCTGGACAAATTGTTGTGGATTTTGAAGTGAAATTTAACCAAAAAATCACCGTGAAAGTGGTTTTGGAGAAAAGCACAATCTTCCTGTTCGGCAAATGCATCCAATGTCATGTTTACAGAAAGAAATATCATGTTTTCTCAGGTTTCTGAAGCTTTCTTCCTAGAAAACTCGAATGTGTGGAGGATTTGACTCCAGGTGGAACCAATTAGCGTTTGGCAGCTAAAAACAAAAACTTACATGCTAAAATGCATTCAAAACCGTAAAGTCCATAGAGAATGTCCAGAAAACACAAACACACAGAGGCTGTAGCAAGATCTGGGATTGAGATAGCCACAACACACCAGATAGTTTTGTTTTCATCCAGGAGTATCTGGACAAATTGTTGTAGTTTTGAAGTGAAATTTAACCAAAAAATCACCGTGAAAGTGGTTTTGGAGAAAAGCACAATCTTCCTGTTCGGCAAATGCATCCAATGTCATGTTTACAGAAAGAAATATCATGTTTTCTCAGGTTTCTGAAGCTTTCTTCCTAGAAAACTCGAATGTGTGGAGGATTTGACTCCAGGTGGAACCAATTAGCGTTTGGCAGCTAAAAACAAAAACTTACATGCTAAAATGCATTCAAAACCGTAAAGTCCATAGAGAATGTCCAGAAAACACAAACAAACACAGAGGCTGTAGCAAGATCTGGGATTGAGATAGCCACAACACACCAGATAGTTTTGTTTTCATCCAGGAGTATCTGGACAAATTGTTGTGAGTTTTGAAGTGAAATTTAACCAAAAAATCACCGTGAAAGTGGTTTTGGAGAAAAGCACAATCTTCCTGTTCGGCAAATGCATCCAATGTCATGTTTACAGAAAGAAATATCATGTTTTCTCAGGTTTCTGAAGCTTTCTTCCTAGAAAACTCGAATGTGTGGAGGATTTGACTCCAGGTGGAACCAATTAGCGTTTGGCAGCTAAAAACAAAACTTACATGCTAAAATGCATTCAAAACCGTAAAGTCCATAGAGAATGTCCAGAAAACACAAACACACAGAGGCTGTAGCAAGATCTGGGATTGAGATAGCCACAACACACCAGATAGTTTTGTTTTCATCCAGGAGTATCTGGACAAATTGTTGTAGTTTTGAGGTGAAATTTAACCAAAAAATCACCGTGAAAGTGGTTTTGGAGAAAAGCACAATCTTCCTGTTCGGCAAATGCATCCAATGTCATGTTTACAGAAAGAAATATCATGTTTTCTCAGGTTTCTGAAGCTTTCTTCCTAGAAAACTCGAATGTGTGGAGGATTTGACTCCAGGTGGAACCAATTAGCGTTTGGCAGCTAAAAACAAAACTTACATGCTAAAATGCATTCAAAACCGTAAAGTCCATAGAGAATGTCCAGAAAACACAAACAAACACAGAGGCTGTAGCAAGATCTGGGATTGAGATAGCCACAACACACCAGATAGTTTTGTTTTCATCCAGGAGTATCTGGACAAATTGTTGTAGTTTTGAAGTGAAATTTAACCAAAAAATCACCGTGAAAGTGGTTTTGGAGAAAAGCACAATCTTCCTGTTCGGCAAATGCATCCAATGTCATGTTTACAGAAAGAAATATCATGTTTTCTCAGGTTTCTGAAGCTTTCTTCCTAGAAAACTCGAATGTGTGGAGGATTTGACTCCAGGTGGAACCAATTAGCGTTTGGCAGCTAAAAACAAAAACTTACATGCTAAAATGCATTCAAAACCGTAAAGTCCATAGAGAATGTCCAGAAAACACAAACACACAGAGGCTGTAGCAAGATCTGGGATTGAGATAGCCACAACACACCAGATAGTTTTGTTTTCATCCAGGAGTATCTGGACAAATTGTTGTAGTTTTGAAGTGAAATTTAACCAAAAAATCACCGTGAAAGTGGTTTTGGAGAAAAGCACAATCTTCCTGTTCGGCAAATGCATCCAATGTCATGTTTACAGAAAGAAATATCATGTTTTCTCAGGTTTCTGAGCTTTCTTCCTAGAAAACTCGAATGTGTGGAGGATTTGACTCCAGGTGGAACCAATTAGCGTTTGGCAGCTAAAAACAAAAACTTACATGCTAAAATGCATTCAAAACCGTAAAGTCCATAGAGAATGTCCAGAAAACACAAACAAACACAGAGGCTGTAGCAAGATCTGGGATTGAGATAGCCACAACACACCAGATAGTTTTGTTTTCATCCAGGAGTATCTGGACAAATTGTTGTAGTTTTGAAGTGAAATTTAACCAAAAATCACCGTGAAAGTGGTTTTGGAGAAAAGCACAATCTTCCTGTTCGGCAAATGCATCCAATGTCATGTTTACAGAAAGAAATATCATGTTTTCTCAGGTTTCTGAAGCTTTCTTCCTAGAAAACTCGAATGTGTGGAGGATTTGACTCCAGGTGGAACCAATTAGCGTTTGGCAGCTAAAAACAAAAACTTACATGCTAAAATGCATTCAAAACCGTAAAGTCCATAGAGAATGTCCAGAAAACACAAACACACACAGAGGCTGTAGCAAGATCTGGGATTGAGATAGCCACAACACACCAGATAGTTTTGTTTTCATCCAGGAGTATCTGGACAAATTGTTGTGAGTTTTGAAGTGAAATTTAACCAAAAAATCACCGTGAAAGTGGTTTTGGAGAAAAGCACAATCTTCCTGTTCGGCAAATGCATCCAATGTCATGTTTACAGAAAGAAATATCATGTTTTCTCAGGTTTCTGAAGCTTTCTTCCTAGAAAACTCGAATGTGTGGAGGATTTGACTCCAGGTGGAACCAATTAGCGTTTGGCAGCTAAAAACAAAAACTTACATGCTAAAATGCATTCAAAACCGTAAAGTCCATAGAGAATGTCCAGAAAACACAAACAAACACAGAGGCTGTAGCAAGATCTGGGATTGAGATAGCCACAACACACCAGATAGTTTTGTTTTCATCCAGGAGTATCTGGACAAATTGTTGTAGTTTTGAAGTGAAATTTAACCAAAAAATCACCGTGAAAGTGGTTTTGGAGAAAAGCACAATCTTCCTGTTCGGCAAATGCATCCAATGTCATGTTTACAGAAAGAAATATCATGTTTTCTCAGGTTTCTGAAGCTTTCTTCCTAGAAAACTCGAATGTGTGGAGGATTTGACTCCAGGTGGAACCAATTAGCGTTTGGCAGCTAAAAACAAAAACTTACATGCTAAAATGCATTCAAAACCGTAAAGTCCATAGAGAATGTCCAGAAAACACAAACAACACAGAGGCTGTAGCAAGATCTGGGATTGAGATAGCCACAACACACCAGATAGTTTTGTTTTCATCCAGGAGTATCTGGACAAATTGTTGTGAGTTTGAAGTGAAATTTAACCAAAAAATCACCGTGAAAGTGGTTTTGGAGAAAAGCACAATCTTCCTGTTCGGCAAATGCATCCAATGTCATGTTTACAGAAAGAAATATCATGTTTTCTCAGGTTTCTGAAGCTTTCTTCCTAGAAAACTCGAATGTGTGGAGGATTTGACTCCAGGTGGAACCAATTAGCGTTTGGCAGCTAAAAACAAAACTTACATGCTAAAATGCATTCAAAACCGTAAAGTCCATAGAGAATGTCCAGAAAACACAAACACACACAGAGGCTGTAGCAAGATCTGGGATTGAGATAGCCACAACACACCAGATAGTTTTGTTTTCATCCAGGAGTATCTGGACAAATTGTTGTAGTTTTGAAGTGAAATTTAACCAAAAAATCACCGTGAAAGTGGTTTTGGAGAAAAGCACAATCTTCCTGTTCGGCAAATGCATCCAATGTCATGTTTACAGAAAGAAATATCATGTTTTCTCAGGTTTCTGAAGCTTTCTTCCTAGAAAACTCGAATGTGTGGAGGATTTGACTCCAGGTGGAACCAATTAGCGTTTGGCAGCTAAAAACAAAAACTTACATGCTAAAATGCATTCAAAACCGTAAAGTCCATAGAGAATGTCCAGAAAACACAAACACACACAGAGGCTGTAGCAAGATCTGGGATTGAGATAGCCACAACACACCAGATAGTTTTGTTTTCATCCAGGAGTATCTGGACAAATTGTTGTAGTTTTGAAGTGAAATTTAACCAAAAAATCACCGTGAAAGTGGTTTTGGAGAAAAGCACAATCTTCCTGTTCGGCAAATGCATCCAATGTCATGTTTACAGAAAGAAATATCATGTTTTCTCAGGTTTCTGAAGCTTTCTTCCTAGAAAACTCGAATGTGTGGAGGATTTGACTCCAGGTGGAACCAATTAGCGTTTGGCAGCTAAAAACAAAAACTTACATGCTAAAATGCATTCAAAACCGTAAAGTCCATAGAGAATGTCCAGAAAACACAAACACACACAGAGGCTGTAGCAAGATCTGGGATTGAGATAGCCACAACACACCAGATAGTTTTGTTTTCATCCAGGAGTATCTGGACAAATTGTTGTAGTTTTGAAGTGAAATTTAACCAAAAAATCACCGTGAAAGTGGTTTTGGAGAAAAGCACAATCTTCCTGTTCGGCAAATGCATCCAATGTCATGTTTACAGAAAGAAATATCATGTTTTCTCAGGTTTCTGAAGCTTTCTTCCTAGAAAACTCGAATGTGTGGAGGATTTGACTCCAGGTGGAACCAATTAGCGTTTGGCAGCTAAAAACAAAACTTACATGCTAAAATGCATTCAAAACCGTAAAGTCCATAGAGAATGTCCAGAAAACACAAACACACAGAGGCTGTAGCAAGATCTGGGATTGAGATAGCCACAACACACCAGATAGTTTTGTTTTCATCCAGGAGTATCTGGACAAATTGTTGTAGTTTTGAAGTGAAATTTAACCAAAAATCACCGTGAAAGTGGTTTTGGAGAAAAGCACAATCTTCCTGTTCGGCAAATGCATCCAATGTCATGTTTACAGAAAGAAATATCATGTTTTCTCAGGTTTCTGAAGCTTTCTTCCTAGAAAACTCGAATGTGTGGAGGATTTGACTCCAGGTGGAACCAATTAGCGTTTGGCAGCTAAAAACAAAAACTTACATGCTAAAATGCATTCAAAACCGTAAAGTCCATAGAGAATGTCCAGAAAACACAAACACACACAGAGGCTGTAGCAAGATCTGGGATTGAGATAGCCACAACACACCAGATAGTTTTGTTTTCATCCAGGAGTATCTGGACAAATTGTTGTAGTTTTGAAGTGAAATTTAACCAAAAAATCACCGTGAAAGTGGTTTTGGAGAAAAGCACAATCTTCCTGTTCGGCAAATGCATCCAATGTCATGTTTACAGAAAGAAATATCATGTTTTCTCAGGTTTCTGAAGCTTTCTTCCTAGAAAACTCGAATGTGTGGAGGATTTGACTCCAGGTGGAACCAATTAGCGTTTGGCAGCTAAAAACAAAACTTACATGCTAAAATGCATTCAAAACCGTAAAGTCCATAGAGAATGTCCAGAAAACACAAACACACACAGAGGCTGTAGCAAGATCTGGGATTGAGATAGCCACAACACACCAGATAGTTTTGTTTTCATCCAGGAGTATCTGGACAAATTGTTGTAGTTTTGAAGTGAAATTTAACCAAAAAATCACCGTGAAAGTGGTTTTGGAGAAAAGCACAATCTTCCTGTTCGGCAAATGCATCCAATGTCATGTTTACAGAAAGAAATATCATGTTTTCTCAGGTTTCTGAAGCTTTCTTCCTAGAAAACTCGAATGTGTGGAGGATTTGACTCCAGGTGGAACCAATTAGCGTTTGGCAGCTAAAAACAAAAACTTACATGCTAAAATGCATTCAAAACCGTAAAGTCCATAGAGAATGTCCAGAAAACACAAACAACACAGAGGCTGTAGCAAGATCTGGGATTGAGATAGCCACAACACACCAGATAGTTTTGTTTCATCCAGGAGTATCTGGACAAATTGTTGTAGTTTTGAAGTGAAATTTAACCAAAAATCACCGTGAAAGTGGTTTTGGAGAAAAGCACAATCTTCCTGTTCGGCAAATGCATCCAATGTCATGTTTACAGAAAGAAATATCATGTTTTCTCAGGTTTCTGAAGCTTTCTTCCTAGAAAACTCGAATGTGTGGAGGATTTGACTCCAGGTGGAACCAATTAGCGTTTGGCAGCTAAAAACAAAAACTTACATGCTAAAATGCATTCAAAACCGTAAAGTCCATAGAGAATGTCCAGAAAACACAAACACACACAGAGGCTGTAGCAAGATCTGGGATTGAGATAGCCACAACACACCAGATAGTTTTGTTTTCATCCAGGAGTATCTGGACAAATTGTTGTAGTTTTGAAGTGAAATTTAACCAAAAAATCACCGTGAAAGTGGTTTTGGAGAAAAGCACAATCTTCCTGTTCGGCAAATGCATCCAATGTCATGTTTACAGAAAGAAATATCATGTTTTCTCAGGTTTCTGAAGCTTTCTTCCTAGAAAACTCGAATGTGTGGAGGATTTGACTCCAGGTGGAACCAATTAGCGTTTGGCAGCTAAAAACAAAAACTTACATGCTAAAATGCATTCAAAACCGTAAAGTCCATAGAGAATGTCCAGAAAACACAAACACACACAGAGGCTGTAGCAAGATCTGGGATTGAGATAGCCACAACACACCAGATAGTTTTGTTTTCATCCAGGAGTATCTGGACAAATTGTTGTAGTTTTGAAGTGAAATTTAACCAAAAAATCACCGTGAAAGTGGTTTTGGAGAAAAGCACAATCTTCCTGTTCGGCAAATGCATCCAATGTCATGTTTACAGAAAGAAATATCATGTTTTCTCAGGTTTCTGAAGCTTTCTTCCTAGAAAACTCGAATGTGTGGAGGATTTGACTCCAGGTGGAACCAATTAGCGTTTGGCAGCTAAAAACAAAAACTTACATGCTAAAATGCATTCAAAACCGTAAAGTCCATAGAGAATGTCCAGAAAACACAAACACACACAGAGGCTGTAGCAAGATCTGGGATTGAGATAGCCACAACACACCAGATAGTTTTGTTTTCATCCAGGAGTATCTGGACAAATTGTTGTGAGTTTGAAGTGAAATTTAACCAAAAAATCACCGTGAAAGTGGTTTTGGAGAAAAGCACAATCTTCCTGTTCGGCAAATGCATCCAATGTCATGTTTACAGAAAGAAATATCATGTTTTCTCAGGTTTCTGAAGCTTTCTTCCTAGAAAACTCGAATGTGTGGAGGATTTGACTCCAGGTGGAACCAATTAGCGTTTGGCAGCTAAAAACAAAACTTACATGCTAAAATGCATTCAAAACCGTAAAGTCCATAGAGAATGTCCAGAAAACACAAACAAACACAGAGGCTGTAGCAAGATCTGGGATTGAGATAGCCACAACACACCAGATAGTTTTGTTTTCATCCAGGAGTATCTGGACAAATTGTTGTAGTTTTGAAGTGAAATTTAACCAAAAAATCACCGTGAAAGTGGTTTTGGAGAAAAGCACAATCTTCCTGTTCGGCAAATGCATCCAATGTCATGTTTACAGAAAGAAATATCATGTTTTCTCAGGTTTCTGAAGCTTTCTTCCTAGAAAACTCGAATGTGTGGAGGATTTGACTCCAGGTGGAACCAATTAGCGTTTGGCAGCTAAAAACAAAAACTTACATGCTAAAATGCATTCAAAACCGTAAAGTCCATAGAGAATGTCCAGAAAACACAAACAACACAGAGGCTGTAGCAAGATCTGGGATTGAGATAGCCACAACACACCAGATAGTTTTGTTTTCATCCAGGAGTATCTGGACAAATTGTTGTAGTTTTGAAGTGAAATTTAACCAAAAAATCACCGTGAAAGTGGTTTTGGAGAAAAGCACAATCTTCCTGTTCGGCAAATGCATCCAATGTCATGTTTACAGAAAGAAATATCATGTTTTCTCAGGTTTCTGAAGCTTTCTTCCTAGAAAACTCGAATGTGTGGAGGATTTGACTCCAGGTGGAACCAATTAGCGTTTGGCAGCTAAAAACAAAAACTTACATGCTAAAATGCATTCAAAACCGTAAAGTCCATAGAGAATGTCCAGAAAACACAAACACACACAGAGGCTGTAGCAAGATCTGGGATTGAGATAGCCACAACACACCAGATAGTTTTGTTTTCATCCAGGAGTATCTGGACAAATTGTTGTAGTTTTGAAGTGAAATTTAACCAAAAAATCACCGTGAAAGTGGTTTTGGAGAAAAGCACAATCTTCCTGTTCGGCAAATGCATCCAATGTCATGTTTACAGAAAGAAATATCATGTTTTCTCAGGTTTCTGAAGCTTTCTTCCTAGAAAACTCGAATGTGTGGAGGATTTGACTCCAGGTGGAACCAATTAGCGTTTGCAGCTAAAAACAAAAACTTACATGCTAAAATGCATTCAAAACCGTAAAGTCCATAGAGAATGTCCAGAAAACACAAACACACACAGAGGCTGTAGCAAGATCTGGGATTGAGATAGCCACAACACACCAGATAGTTTTGTTTTCATCCAGGAGTATCTGGACAAATTGTTGTAGTTTTGAAGTGAAATTTAACCAAAAAATCACCGTGAAAGTGGTTTTGGAGAAAAGCACAATCTTCCTGTTCGGCAAATGCATCCAATGTCATGTTTACAGAAAGAAATATCATGTTTTCTCAGGTTTCTGAAGCTTTCTTCCTAGAAAACTCGAATGTGTGGAGGATTTGACTCCAGGTGGAACCAATTAGCGTTTGGCAGCTAAAAACAAAAACTTACATGCTAAAATGCATTCAAAACCGTAAAGTCCATAGAGAATGTCCAGAAAACACAAACACACACAGAGGCTGTAGCAAGATCTGGGATTGAGATAGCCACAACACACCAGATAGTTTTGTTTCATCCAGGAGTATCTGGACAAATTGTTGTAGTTTTGAAGTGAAATTTAACCAAAAAATCACCGTGAAAGTGGTTTTGGAGAAAAGCACAATCTTCCTGTTCGGCAAATGCATCCAATGTCATGTTTACAGAAAGAAATATCATGTTTTCTCAGGTTTCTGAAGCTTTCTTCCTAGAAAACTCGAATGTGTGGAGGATTTGACTCCAGGTGGAACCAATTAGCGTTTGGCAGCTAAAAACAAAAACTTACATGCTAAAATGCATTCAAAACCGTAAAGTCCATAGAGAATGTCCAGAAAACACAAACAACACAGAGGCTGTAGCAAGATCTGGGATTGAGATAGCCACAACACACCAGATAGTTTTGTTTTCATCCAGGAGTATCTGGACAAATTGTTGTAGTTTTGAAGTGAAATTTAACCAAAAAATCACCGTGAAAGTGGTTTTGGAGAAAAGCACAATCTTCCTGTTCGGCAAATGCATCCAATGTCATGTTTACAGAAAGAAATATCATGTTTTCTCAGGTTTCTGAAGCTTTCTTCCTAGAAAACTCGAATGTGTGGAGGATTTGACTCCAGGTGGAACCAATTAGCGTTTGGCAGCTAAAAACAAAAACTTACATGCTAAAATGCATTCAAAACCGTAAAGTCCATAGAGAATGTCCAGAAAACACAAACACACACAGAGGCTGTAGCAAGATCTGGGATTGAGATAGCCACAACACACCAGATAGTTTTGTTTTCATCCAGGAGTATCTGGACAAATTGTTGTAGTTTTGAAGTGAAATTTAACCAAAAAATCACCGTGAAAGTGGTTTTGGAGAAAAGCACAATCTTCCTGTTCGGCAAATGCATCCAATGTCATGTTTACAGAAAGAAATATCATGTTTTCTCAGGTTTCTGAAGCTTTCTTCCTAGAAAACTCGAATGTGTGGAGGATTTGACTCCAGGTGGAACCAATTAGCGTTTGGCAGCTAAAAACAAAAACTTACATGCTAAAATGCATTCAAAACCGTAAAGTCCATAGAGAATGTCCAGAAAACACAAACACACACAGAGGCTGTAGCAAGATCTGGGATTGAGATAGCCACAACACACCAGATAGTTTTGTTTTCATCCAGGAGTATCTGGACAAATTGTTGTAGTTTTGAAGTGAAATTTAACCAAAAAATCACCGTGAAAGTGGTTTTGGAGAAAAGCACAATCTTCCTGTTCGGCAAATGCATCCAATGTCATGTTTACAGAAAGAAATATCATGTTTTCTCAGGTTTCTGAAGCTTTCTTCCTAGAAAACTCGAATGTGTGGAGGATTTGACTCCAGGTGGAACCAATTAGCGTTTGGCAGCTAAAAACAAAAACTTACATGCTAAAATGCATTCAAAACCGTAAAGTCCATAGAGAATGTCCAGAAAACACAAACACACACAGAGGCTGTAGCAAGATCTGGGATTGAGATAGCCACAACACACCAGATAGTTTTGTTTTCATCCAGGAGTATCTGGACAAATTGTTGTGAGTTTGGAGTGAAATTTAACCAAAAAATCACCGTGAAAGTGGTTTTGGAGAAAAGCACAATCTTCCTGTTCGGCAAATGCATCCAATGTCATGTTTACAGAAAGAAATATCATGTTTTCTCAGGTTTCTGAAGCTTTCTTCCTAGAAAACTCGAATGTGTGGAGGATTTGACTCCAGGTGGAACCAATTAGCGTTTGGCAGCTAAAAACAAAACTTACATGCTAAAATGCATTCAAAACCGTAAAGTCCATAGAGAATGTCCAGAAAACACAAACACACACAGAGGCTGTAGCAAGATCTGGGATTGAGATAGCCACAACACACCAGATAGTTTTGTTTTCATCCAGGAGTATCTGGACAAATTGTTGTAGTTTGAAGTGAAATTTAACCAAAAAATCACCGTGAAAGTGGTTTTGGAGAAAAGCACAATCTTCCTGTTCGGCAAATGCATCCAATGTCATGTTTACAGAAAGAAATATCATGTTTTCTCAGGTTTCTGAAGCTTTCTTCCTAGAAAACTCGAATGTGTGGAGGATTTGACTCCAGGTGGAACCAATTAGCGTTTGGCAGCTAAAAACAAAAACTTACATGCTAAAATGCATTCAAAACCGTAAAGTCCATAGAGAATGTCCAGAAAACACAAACACACACAGAGGCTGTAGCAAGATCTGGGATTGAGATAGCCACAACACACCAGATAGTTTTGTTTTCATCCAGGAGTATCTGGACAAATTGTTGTAGTTTTGAAGTGAAATTTAACCAAAAAATCACCGTGAAAGTGGTTTTGGAGAAAAGCACAATCTTCCTGTTCGGCAAATGCATCCAATGTCATGTTTACAGAAAGAAATATCATGTTTTCTCAGGTTTCTGAAGCTTTCTTCCTAGAAAACTCGAATGTGTGGAGGATTTGACTCCAGGTGGAACCAATTAGCGTTTGGCAGCTAAAAACAAAAACTTACATGCTAAAATGCATTCAAAACCGTAAAGTCCATAGAGAATGTCCAGAAAACACAAACACACACAGAGGCTGTAGCAAGATCTGGGATTGAGATAGCCACAACACACCAGATAGTTTTGTTTCATCCAGGAGTATCTGGACAAATTGTTGTGAGTTTTGAAGTGAAATTTAACCAAAAAATCACCGTGAAAGTGGTTTTGGAGAAAAGCACAATCTTCCTGTTCGGCAAATGCATCCAATGTCATGTTTACAGAAAGAAATATCATGTTTTCTCAGGTTTCTGAAGCTTTCTTCCTAGAAAACTCGAATGTGTGGAGGATTTGACTCCAGGTGGAACCAATTAGCGTTTGGCAGCTAAAAACAAAAACTTACATGCTAAAATGCATTCAAAACCGTAAAGTCCATAGAGAATGTCCAGAAAACACAAACAACACAGAGGCTGTAGCAAGATCTGGGATTGAGATAGCCACAACACACCAGATAGTTTTGTTTTCATCCAGGAGTATCTGGACAAATTGTTGTGAGTTTTGAAGTGAAATTTAACCAAAAAATCACCGTGAAAGTGGTTTTGGAGAAAAGCACAATCTTCCTGTTCGGCAAATGCATCCAATGTCATGTTTACAGAAAGAAATATCATGTTTTCTCAGGTTTCTGAAGCTTTCTTCCTAGAAAACTCGAATGTGTGGAGGATTTGACTCCAGGTGGAACCAATTAGCGTTTGGCAGCTAAAAACAAAAACTTACATGCTAAAATGCATTCAAAACCGTAAAGTCCATAGAGAATGTCCAGAAAACACAAACACACACAGAGGCTGTAGCAAGATCTGGGATTGAGATAGCCACAACACACCAGATAGTTTTGTTTTCATCCAGGAGTATCTGGACAAATTGTTGTAGTTTTGAAGTGAAATTTAACCAAAAAATCACCGTGAAAGTGGTTTTGGAGAAAAGCACAATCTTCCTGTTCGGCAAATGCATCCAATGTCATGTTTACAGAAAGAAATATCATGTTTTCTCAGGTTTCTGAAGCTTTCTTCCTAGAAAACTCGAATGTGTGGAGGATTTGACTCCAGGTGGAACCAATTAGCGTTTGGCAGCTAAAAACAAAAACTTACATGCTAAAATGCATTCAAAACCGTAAAGTCCATAGAGAATGTCCAGAAAACACAAACAAACACAGAGGCTGTAGCAAGATCTGGGATTGAGATAGCCACAACACACCAGATAGTTTTGTTTTCATCCAGGAGTATCTGGACAAATTGTTGTAGTTTTGAAGTGAAATTTAACCAAAAAATCACCGTGAAAGTGGTTTTGGAGAAAAGCACAATCTTCCTGTTCGGCAAATGCATCCAATGTCATGTTTACAGAAAGAAATATCATGTTTTCTCAGGTTTCTGAAGCTTTCTTCCTAGAAAACTCGAATGTGTGGAGGATTTGACTCCAGGTGGAACCAATTAGCGTTTGCCAGCTAAAAACAAAAACCTTACATGCTAAAATGCATTCAAAACCGTAAAGTCCATAGAGAATGTCCAGAAAACACAAACACAGAGGCTGTAGCAAGATCTGGGATTGAGATAGCCACAACACACCAGATAGTTTTGTTTTCATCCAGGAGTATCTGGACAAATTGTTGTAGTTTTGAAGTGAAATTTAACCAAAAAATCACCGTGAAAGTGGTTTTGGAGAAAAGCACAATCTTCCTGTTCGGCAAATGCATCCAATGTCATGTTTACAGAAAGAAATATCATGTTTTCTCAGGTTTCTGAGCTTTCTTCCTAGAAAACTCGAATGTGTGGAGGATTTGACTCCAGGTGGAACCAATTAGCGTTTGGCAGCTAAAAACAAAACTTACATGCTAAAATGCATTCAAAACCGTAAAGTCCATAGAGAATGTCCAGAAAACACAAACACACACAGAGGCTGTAGCAAGATCTGGGATTGAGATAGCCACAACACACCAGATAGTTTTGTTTTCATCCAGGAGTATCTGGACAAATTGTTGTAGTTTTGAAGTGAAATTTAACCAAAAAATCACCGTGAAAGTGGTTTTGGAGAAAAGCACAATCTTCCTGTTCGGCAAATGCATCCAATGTCATGTTTACAGAAAGAAATATCATGTTTTCTCAGGTTTCTGAAGCTTTCTTCCTAGAAAACTCGAATGTGTGGAGGATTTGACTCCAGGTGGAACCAATTAGCGTTTGGCAGCTAAAAACAAAAACTTACATGCTAAAATGCATTCAAAACCGTAAAGTCCATAGAGAATGTCCAGAAAACACAAACACACACAGAGGCTGTAGCAAGATCTGGGATTGAGATAGCCACAACACACCAGATAGTTTTGTTTTCATCCAGGAGTATCTGGACAAATTGTTGTAGTTTTGAAGTGAAATTTAACCAAAAAATCACCGTGAAAGTGGTTTTGGAGAAAAGCACAATCTTCCTGTTCGGCAAATGCATCCAATGTCATGTTTACAGAAAGAAATATCATGTTTTCTCAGGTTTCTGAAGCTTTCTTCCTAGAAAACTCGAATGTGTGGAGGATTTGACTCCAGGTGGAACCAATTAGCGTTTGGCAGCTAAAAACAAAAACTTACATGCTAAAATGCATTCAAAACCGTAAAGTCCATAGAGAATGTCCAGAAAACACAAACACACACAGAGGCTGTAGCAAGATCTGGGATTGAGATAGCCACAACACACCAGATAGTTTTGTTTTCATCCAGGAGTATCTGGACAAATTGTTGTAGTTTTGAAGTGAAATTTAACCAAAAAATCACCGTGAAAGTGGTTTTGGAGAAAAGCACAATCTTCCTGTTCGGCAAATGCATCCAATGTCATGTTTACAGAAAGAAATATCATGTTTTCTCAGGTTTCTGAAGCTTTCTTCCTAGAAAACTCGAATGTGTGGAGGATTTGACTCCAGGTGGAACCAATTAGCGTTTGGCCAGCTAAAAACAAAACTTACATGCTAAAATGCATTCAAAACCGTAAAGTCCATAGAGAATGTCCAGAAAACACAAACACACACAGAGGCTGTAGCAAGATCTGGGATTGAGATAGCCACAACACACCAGATAGTTTTGTTTTCATCCAGGAGTATCTGGACAAATTGTTGTAGTTTTGAAGTGAAATTTAACCAAAAAATCACCGTGAAAGTGGTTTTGGAGAAAAGCACAATCTTCCTGTTCGGCAAATGCATCCAATGTCATGTTTACAGAAAGAAATATCATGTTTTCTCAGGTTTCTGAAGCTTTCTTCCTAGAAAACTCGAATGTGTGGAGGATTTGACTCCAGGTGGAACCAATTAGCGTTTGGCAGCTAAAAACAAAACTTACATGCTAAAATGCATTCAAAACCGTAAAGTCCATAGAGAATGTCCAGAAAACACAAACACACACAGAGGCTGTAGCAAGATCTGGGATTGAGATAGCCACAACACACCAGATAGTTTTGTTTTCATCCAGGAGTATCTGGACAAATTGTTGTGATTTTGAGTGAAATTTAACCAAAAATCACCGTGAAAGTGGTTTTGGAGAAAAGCACAATCTTCCTGTTCGGCAAATGCATCCAATGTCATGTTTACAGAAAGAAATATCATGTTTTCTCAGGTTTCTGAAGCTTTCTTCCTAGAAAACTCGAATGTGTGGAGGATTTGACTCCAGGTGGAACCAATTAGCGTTTGGCAGCTAAAAACAAAAACTTACATGCTAAAATGCATTCAAAACCGTAAAGTCCATAGAGAATGTCCAGAAAACACAAACACACACAGAGGCTGTAGCAAGATCTGGGATTGAGATAGCCACAACACACCAGATAGTTTTGTTTTCATCCAGGAGTATCTGGACAAATTGTTGTAGTTTTGAAGTGAAATTTAACCAAAAAATCACCGTGAAAGTGGTTTTGGAGAAAAGCACAATCTTCCTGTTCGGCAAATGCATCCAATGTCATGTTTACAGAAAGAAATATCATGTTTTCTCAGGTTTCTGAAGCTTTCTTCCTAGAAAACTCGAATGTGTGGAGGATTTGACTCCAGGTGGAACCAATTAGCGTTTGGCAGCTAAAAACAAAAACTTACATGCTAAAATGCATTCAAAACCGTAAAGTCCATAGAGAATGTCCAGAAAACACAAACAAACACAGAGGCTGTAGCAAGATCTGGGATTGAGATAGCCACAACACACCAGATAGTTTGTTTTCATCCAGGAGTATCTGGACAAATTGTTGTAGTTTGAAGTGAAATTTAACCAAAAATCACCGTGAAAGTGGTTTTGGAGAAAAGCACAATCTTCCTGTTCGGCAAATGCATCCAATGTCATGTTTACAGAAAGAAATATCATGTTTTCTCAGGTTTCTGAAGCTTTCTTCCTAGAAAACTCGAATGTGTGGAGGATTTGACTCCAGGTGGAACCAATTAGCGTTTGGCAGCTAAAAACAAAAACTTACATGCTAAAATGCATTCAAAACCGTAAAGTCCATAGAGAATGTCCAGAAAACACAAACACACACAGAGGCTGTAGCAAGATCTGGGATTGAGATAGCCACAACACACCAGATAGTTTTGTTTTCATCCAGGAGTATCTGGACAAATTGTTGTAGTTTGAAGTGAAATTTAACCAAAAATCACCGTGAAAGTGGTTTTGGAGAAAAGCACAATCTTCCTGTTCGGCAAATGCATCCAATGTCATGTTTACAGAAAGAAATATCATGTTTTCTCAGGTTTCTGAAGCTTTCTTCCTAGAAAACTCGAATGTGTGGAGGATTTGACTCCAGGTGGAACCAATTAGCGTTTGGCAGCTAAAAACAAAAACTTACATGCTAAAATGCATTCAAAACCGTAAAGTCCATAGAGAATGTCCAGAAAACACAAACAAACACAGAGGCTGTAGCAAGATCTGGGATTGAGATAGCCACAACACACCAGATAGTTTTGTTTTCATCCAGGAGTATCTGGACAAATTGTTGTAGTTTTGAAGTGAAATTTAACCAAAAAATCACCGTGAAAGTGGTTTTGGAGAAAAGCACAATCTTCCTGTTCGGCAAATGCATCCAATGTCATGTTTACAGAAAGAAATATCATGTTTTCTCAGGTTTCTGAAGCTTTCTTCCTAGAAAACTCGAATGTGTGGAGGATTTGACTCCAGGTGGAACCAATTAGCGTTTGGCAGCTAAAAACAAAAACTTACATGCTAAAATGCATTCAAAACCGTAAAGTCCATAGAGAATGTCCAGAAAACACAAACACACACAGAGGCTGTAGCAAGATCTGGGATTGAGATAGCCACAACACACCAGATAGTTTTGTTTTCATCCAGGAGTATCTGGACAAATTGTTGTAGTTTTGAAGTGAAATTTAACCAAAAATCACCGTGAAAGTGGTTTTGGAGAAAAGCACAATCTTCCTGTTCGGCAAATGCATCCAATGTCATGTTTACAGAAAGAAATATCATGTTTTCTCAGGTTTCTGAAGCTTTCTTCCTAGAAAACTCGAATGTGTGGAGGATTTGACTCCAGGTGGAACCAATTAGCGTTTGGCAGCTAAAAACAAAAACTTACATGCTAAAATGCATTCAAAACCGTAAAGTCCATAGAGAATGTCCAGAAAACACAAACACACACAGAGGCTGTAGCAAGATCTGGGATTGAGATAGCTACAACACACCAGATAGTTTTGTTTTCATCCAGGAGTATCTGGACAAATTGTTGTAGTTTGAAGTGAAATTTAACCAAAAAATCACCGTGAAAGTGGTTTTGGAGAAAAGCACAATCTTCCTGTTCGGCAAATGCATCCAATGTCATGTTTACAGAAAGAAATATCATGTTTTCTCAGGTTTCTGAAGCTTTCTTCCTAGAAAACTCGAATGTGTGGAGGATTTGACTCCAGGTGGAACCAATTAGCGTTTGGCAGCTAAAAACAAAAACTTACATGCTAAAATGCATTCAAAACCGTAAAGTCCATAGAGAATGTCCAGAAAACACAAACACACACAGAGGCTGTAGCAAGATCTGGGATTGAGATAGCCACAACACACCAGATAGTTTTGTTTTCATCCAGGAGTATCTGGACAAATTGTTGTAGTTTTGAAGTGAAATTTAACCAAAAAATCACCGTGAAAGTGGTTTTGGAGAAAAGCACAATCTTCCTGTTCGGCAAATGCATCCAATGTCATGTTTACAGAAAGAAATATCATGTTTTCTCAGGTTTCTGAAGCTTTCTTCCTAGAAAACTCGAATGTGTGGAGGATTTGACTCCAGGTGGAACCAATTAGCGTTTGGCAGCTAAAAACAAAAACTTACATGCTAAAATGCATTCAAAACCGTAAAGTCCATAGAGAATGTCCAGAAAACACAAACAACACAGAGGCTGTAGCAAGATCTGGGATTGAGATAGCCACAACACACCAGATAGTTTTGTTTTCATCCAGGAGTATCTGGACAAATTGTTGTAGTTTTGAAGTGAAATTTAACCAAAAAATCACCGTGAAAGTGGTTTTGGAGAAAAGCACAATCTTCCTGTTCGGCAAATGCATCCAATGTCATGTTTACAGAAAGAAATATCATGTTTTCTCAGGTTTCTGAAGCTTTCTTCCTAGAAAACTCGAATGTGTGGAGGATTTGACTCCAGGTGGAACCAATTAGCGTTTGGCAGCTAAAAACAAAAACTTACATGCTAAAATGCATTCAAAACCGTAAAGTCCATAGAGAATGTCCAGAAAACACAAACACACAGAGGCTGTAGCAAGATCTGGGATTGAGATAGCCACAACACACCAGATAGTTTTGTTTTCATCCAGGAGTATCTGGACAAATTGTTGTAGTTTTGAAGTGAAATTTAACCAAAAAATCACCGTGAAAGTGGTTTTGGAGAAAAGCACAATCTTCCTGTTCGGCAAATGCATCCAATGTCATGTTTACAGAAAGAAATATCATGTTTTCTCAGGTTTCTGAAGCTTTCTTCCTAGAAAACTCGAATGTGTGGAGGATTTGACTCCAGGTGGAACCAATTAGCGTTTGGCAGCTAAAAACAAAAACTTACATGCTAAAATGCATTCAAAACCGTAAAGTCCATAGAGAATGTCCAGAAAACACAAACACACACAGAGGCTGTAGCAAGATCTGGGATTGAGATAGCCACAACACACCAGATAGTTTTGTTTTCATCCAGGAGTATCTGGACAAATTGTTGTAGTTTTGAAGTGAAATTTAACCAAAAAATCACCGTGAAAGTGGTTTTGGAGAAAAGCACAATCTTCCTGTTCGGCAAATGCATCCAATGTCATGTTTACAGAAAGAAATATCATGTTTTCTCAGGTTTCTGAAGCTTTCTTCCTAGAAAACTCGAATGTGTGGAGGATTTGACTCCAGGTGGAACCAATTAGCGTTTGGCAGCTAAAAACAAAAACTTACATGCTAAAATGCATTCAAAACCGTAAAGTCCATAGAGAATGTCCAGAAAACACAAACACACACAGAGGCTGTAGCAAGATCTGGGATTGAGATAGCCACAACACACCAGATAGTTTTGTTTTCATCCAGGAGTATCTGGACAAATTGTTGTAGTTTTGAAGTGAAATTTAACCAAAAATCACCGTGAAAGTGGTTTTGGAGAAAAGCACAATCTTCCTGTTCGGCAAATGCATCCAATGTCATGTTTACAGAAAGAAATATCATGTTTTCTCAGGTTTCTGAAGCTTTCTTCCTAGAAAACTCGAATGTGTGGAGGATTTGACTCCAGGTGGAACCAATTAGCGTTTGGCAGCTAAAAACAAAACCTTACATGCTAAAATGCATTCAAAACCGTAAAGTCCATAGAGAATGTCCAGAAAACACAAACACACACAGAGGCTGTAGCAAGATCTGGGATTGAGATAGCCACAACACACCAGATAGTTTTGTTTTCATCCAGGAGTATCTGGACAAATTGTTGTAGTTTTGAAGTGAAATTTAACCAAAAAATCACCGTGAAAGTGGTTTTGGAGAAAAGCACAATCTTCCTGTTCGGCAAATGCATCCAATGTCATGTTTACAGAAAGAAATATCATGTTTTCTCAGGTTTCTGAAGCTTTCTTCCTAGAAAACTCGAATGTGTGGAGGATTTGACTCCAGGTGGAACCAATTAGCGTTTGGCAGCTAAAAACAAAAACTTACATGCTAAAATGCATTCAAAACCGTAAAGTCCATAGAGAATGTCCAGAAAACACAAACACACACAGAGGCTGTAGCAAGATCTGGGATTGAGATAGCCACAACACACCAGATAGTTTTGTTTTCATCCAGGAGTATCTGGACAAATTGTTGTAGTTTTGAAGTGAAATTTAACCAAAAAATCACCGTGAAAGTGGTTTTGGAGAAAAGCACAATCTTCCTGTTCGGCAAATGCATCCAATGTCATGTTTACAGAAAGAAATATCATGTTTTCTCAGGTTTCTGAAGCTTTCTTCCTAGAAAACTCGAATGTGTGGAGGATTTGACTCCAGGTGGAACCAATTAGCGTTTGGCAGCTAAAAACAAAAACTTACATGCTAAAATGCATTCAAAACCGTAAAGTCCATAGAGAATGTCCAGAAAACACAAACACACACAGAGGCTGTAGCAAGATCTGGGATTGAGATAGCCACAACACACCAGATAGTTTTGTTTTCATCCAGGAGTATCTGGACAAATTGTTGTAGTTTTGAAGTGAAATTTAACCAAAAAATCACCGTGAAAGTGGTTTTGGAGAAAAGCACAATCTTCCTGTTCGGCAAATGCATCCAATGTCATGTTTACAGAAAGAAATATCATGTTTTCTCAGGTTTCTGAAGCTTTCTTCCTAGAAAACTCGAATGTGTGGAGGATTTGACTCCAGGTGGAACCAATTAGCGTTTGGCAGCTAAAAACAAAAACTTACATGCTAAAATGCATTCAAAACCGTAAAGTCCATAGAGAATGTCCAGAAAACACAAACACACACAGAGGCTGTAGCAAGATCTGGGATTGAGATAGCCACAACACACCAGATAGTTTTGTTTTCATCCAGGAGTATCTGGACAAATTGTTGTAGTTTTGAAGTGAAATTTAACCAAAAAATCACCGTGAAAGTGGTTTTGGAGAAAAGCACAATCTTCCTGTTCGGCAAATGCATCCAATGTCATGTTTACAGAAAGAAATATCATGTTTTCTCAGGTTTCTGAAGCTTTCTTCCTAGAAAACTCGAATGTGTGGAGGATTTGACTCCAGGTGGAACCAATTAGCGTTTGGCAGCTAAAAACAAAACTTACATGCTAAAATGCATTCAAAACCGTAAAGTCCATAGAGAATGTCCAGAAAACACAAACACACACAGAGGCTGTAGCAAGATCTGGGATTGAGATAGCCACAACACACCAGATAGTTTTGTTTTCATCCAGGAGTATCTGGACAAATTGTTGTAGTTTTGAAGTGAAATTTAACCAAAAAATCACCGTGAAAGTGGTTTTGGAGAAAAGCACAATCTTCCTGTTCGGCAAATGCATCCAATGTCATGTTTACAGAAAGAAATATCATGTTTTCTCAGGTTTCTGAAGCTTTCTTCCTAGAAAACTCGAATGTGTGGAGGATTTGACTCCAGGTGGAACCAATTAGCGTTTGGCAGCTAAAAACAAAACTTACATGCTAAAATGCATTCAAAACCGTAAAGTCCATAGAGAATGTCCAGAAAACACAAACACACACAGAGGCTGTAGCAAGATCTGGGATTGAGATAGCCACAACACACCAGATAGTTTTGTTTTCATCCAGGAGTATCTGGACAAATTGTTGTAGTTTTGAAGTGAAATTTAACCAAAAAATCACCGTGAAAGTGGTTTTGGAGAAAAGCACAATCTTCCTGTTCGGCAAATGCATCCAATGTCATGTTTACAGAAAGAAATATCATGTTTTCTCAGGTTTCTGAAGCTTTCTTCCTAGAAAACTCGAATGTGTGGAGGATTTGACTCCAGGTGGAACCAATTAGCGTTTGGCAGCTAAAAACAAAAACTTACATGCTAAAATGCATTCAAAACCGTAAAGTCCATAGAGAATGTCCAGAAAACACAAACACACACAGAGGCTGTAGCAAGATCTGGGATTGAGATAGCCACAACACACCAGATAGTTTTGTTTTCATCCAGGAGTATCTGGACAAATTGTTGTAGTTTGAAGTGAAATTTAACCAAAAAATCACCGTGAAAGTGGTTTTGGAGAAAAGCACAATCTTCCTGTTCGGCAAATGCATCCAATGTCATGTTTACAGAAAGAAATATCATGTTTTCTCAGGTTTCTGAAGCTTTCTTCCTAGAAAACTCGAATGTGTGGAGGATTTGACTCCAGGTGGAACCAATTAGCGTTTGGCAGCTAAAAACAAAACTTACATGCTAAAATGCATTCAAAACCGTAAAGTCCATAGAGAATGTCCAGAAAACACAAACACACACAGAGGCTGTAGCAAGATCTGGGATTGAGATAGCCACAACACACCAGATAGTTTTGTTTTCATCCAGGAGTATCTGGACAAATTGTTGTAGTTTTGAAGTGAAATTTAACCAAAAATCACCGTGAAAGTGGTTTTGGAGAAAAGCACAATCTTCCTGTTCGGCAAATGCATCCAATGTCATGTTTACAGAAAGAAATATCATGTTTTCTCAGGTTTCTGAAGCTTTCTTCCTAGAAAACTCGAATGTGTGGAGGATTTGACTCCAGGTGGAACCAATTAGCGTTTGGCAGCTAAAAACAAAACTTACATGCTAAAATGCATTCAAAACCGTAAAGTCCATAGAGAATGTCCAGAAAACACAAACACACACAGAGGCTGTAGCAAGATCTGGGATTGAGATAGCCACAACACACCAGATAGTTTTGTTTTCATCCAGGAGTATCTGGACAAATTGTTGTAGTTTTGAAGTGAAATTTAACCAAAAAATCACCGTGAAAGTGGTTTTGGAGAAAAGCACAATCTTCCTGTTCGGCAAATGCATCCAATGTCATGTTTACAGAAAGAAATATCATGTTTTCTCAGGTTTCTGAAGCTTTCTTCCTAGAAAACTCGAATGTGTGGAGGATTTGACTCCAGGTGGAACCAATTAGCGTTTGGCAGCTAAAAACAAAACCTTACATGCTAAAATGCATTCAAAACCGTAAAGTCCATAGAGAATGTCCAGAAAACACAAACACACACAGAGGCTGTAGCAAGATCTGGGATTGAGATAGCCACAACACACCAGATAGTTTTGTTTTCATCCAGGAGTATCTGGACAAATTGTTGTAGATTTGAAGTGAAATTTAACCAAAAAATCACCGTGAAAGTGGTTTTGGAGAAAAGCACAATCTTCCTGTTCGGCAAATGCATCCAATGTCATGTTTACAGAAAGAAATATCATGTTTTCTCAGGTTTCTGAAGCTTTCTTCCTAGAAAACTCGAATGTGTGGAGGATTTGACTCCAGGTGGAACCAATTAGCGTTTGGCAGCTAAAAACAAAAACTTACATGCTAAAATGCATTCAAAACCGTAAAGTCCATAGAGAATGTCCAGAAAACACAAACACACACAGAGGCTGTAGCAAGATCTGGGATTGAGATAGCCACAACACACCAGATAGTTTTGTTTTCATCCAGGAGTATCTGGACAAATTGTTGTAGTTTTGAAGTGAAATTTAACCAAAAAATCACCGTGAAAGTGGTTTTGGAGAAAAGCACAATCTTCCTGTTCGGCAAATGCATCCAATGTCATGTTTACAGAAAGAAATATCATGTTTTCTCAGGTTTCTGAAGCTTTCTTCCTAGAAAACTCGAATGTGTGGAGGATTTGACTCCAGGTGGAACCAATTAGCGTTTGGCAGCTAAAAACAAAACTTACATGCTAAAATGCATTCAAAACCGTAAAGTCCATAGAGAATGTCCAGAAAACACAAACACACACAGAGGCTGTAGCAAGATCTGGGATTGAGATAGCCACAACACACCAGATAGTTTTGTTTTCATCCAGGAGTATCTGGACAAATTGTTGTAGTTTTGAAGTGAAATTTAACCAAAAAATCACCGTGAAAGTGGTTTTGGAGAAAAGCACAATCTTCCTGTTCGGCAAATGCATCCAATGTCATGTTTACAGAAAGAAATATCATGTTTTCTCAGGTTTCTGAAGCTTTCTTCCTAGAAAACTCGAATGTGTGGAGGATTTGACTCCAGGTGGAACCAATTAGCGTTTGGCAGCTAAAAACAAAAACTTACATGCTAAAATGCATTCAAAACCGTAAAGTCCATAGAGAATGTCCAGAAAACACAAACACACACAGAGGCTGTAGCAAGATCTGGGATTGAGATAGCCACAACACACCAGATAGTTTTGTTTTCATCCAGGAGTATCTGGACAAATTGTTGTAGTTTTGAAGTGAAATTTAACCAAAAAATCACCGTGAAAGTGGTTTTGGAGAAAAGCACAATCTTCCTGTTCGGCAAATGCATCCAATGTCATGTTTACAGAAAGAAATATCATGTTTTCTCAGGTTTCTGAAGCTTTCTTCCTAGAAAACTCGAATGTGTGGAGGATTTGACTCCAGGTGGAACCAATTAGCGTTTGGCAGCTAAAAACAAAACTTACATGCTAAAATGCATTCAAAACCGTAAAGTCCATAGAGAATGTCCAGAAAACACAAACACACACAGAGGCTGTAGCAAGATCTGGGATTGAGATAGCCACAACACACCAGATAGTTTTGTTTTCATCCAGGAGTATCTGGACAAATTGTTGTAGTTTTGAAGTGAAATTTAACCAAAAATCACCGTGAAAGTGGTTTTGGAGAAAAGCACAATCTTCCTGTTCGGCAAATGCATCCAATGTCATGTTTACAGAAAGAAATATCATGTTTTCTCAGGTTTCTGAAGCTTTCTTCCTAGAAAACTCGAATGTGTGGAGGATTTGACTCCAGGTGGAACCAATTAGCGTTTGGCAGCTAAAAACAAAACTTACATGCTAAAATGCATTCAAAACCGTAAAGTCCATAGAGAATGTCCAGAAAACACAACACACACAGAGGCTGTAGCAAGATCTGGGATTGAGATAGCCACAACACACCAGATAGTTTTGTTTTCATCCAGGAGTATCTGGACAAATTGTTGTAGTTTTGAAGTGAAATTTAACCAAAAATCACCGTGAAAGTGGTTTTGGAGAAAAGCACAATCTTCCTGTTCGGCAAATGCATCCAATGTCATGTTTACAGAAAGAAATATCATGTTTTCTCAGGTTTCTGAAGCTTTCTTCCTAGAAAACTCGAATGTGTGGAGGATTTGACTCCAGGTGGAACCAATTAGCGTTTGGCAGCTAAAAACAAAACTTACATGCTAAAATGCATTCAAAACCGTAAAGTCCATAGAGAATGTCCAGAAAACACAAACAACACAGAGGCTGTAGCAAGATCTGGGATTGAGATAGCCACAACACACCAGATAGTTTTGTTTTCATCCAGGAGTATCTGGACAAATTGTTGTAGTTTTGAAGTGAAATTTAACCAAAAAATCACCGTGAAAGTGGTTTTGGAGAAAAGCACAATCTTCCTGTTCGGCAAATGCATCCAATGTCATGTTTACAGAAAGAAATATCATGTTTTCTCAGGTTTCTGAAGCTTTCTTCCTAGAAAACTCGAATGTGTGGAGGATTTGACTCCAGGTGGAACCAATTAGCGTTTGGCAGCTAAAAACAAAAACTTACATGCTAAAATGCATTCAAAACCGTAAAGTCCATAGAGAATGTCCAGAAAACACAAACACACACAGAGGCTGTAGCAAGATCTGGGATTGAGATAGCCACAACACACCAGATAGTTTTGTTTTCATCCAGGAGTATCTGGACAAATTGTTGTAGATTTTGAAGTGAAATTTAACCAAAAATCACCGTGAAAGTGGTTTTGGAGAAAAGCACAATCTTCCTGTTCGGCAAATGCATCCAATGTCATGTTTACAGAAAGAAATATCATGTTTTCTCAGGTTTCTGAAGCTTTCTTCCTAGAAAACTCGAATGTGTGGAGGATTTGACTCCAGGTGGAACCAATTAGCGTTTGGCAGCTAAAAACAAAACTTACATGCTAAAATGCATTCAAAACCGTAAAGTCCATAGAGAATGTCCAGAAAACACAAACACACACAGAGGCTGTAGCAAGATCTGGGATTGAGATAGCCACAACACACCAGATAGTTTTGTTTTCATCCAGGAGTATCTGGACAAATTGTTGTAGTTTTGAAGTGAAATTTAACCAAAAAATCACCGTGAAAGTGGTTTTGGAGAAAAGCACAATCTTCCTGTTCGGCAAATGCATCCAATGTCATGTTTACAGAAAGAAATATCATGTTTTCTCAGGTTTCTGAAGCTTTCTTCCTAGAAAACTCGAATGTGTGGAGGATTTGACTCCAGGTGGAACCAATTAGCGTTTGGCAGCTAAAAACAAAACCTTACATGCTAAAATGCATTCAAAACCGTAAAGTCCATAGAGAATGTCCAGAAAACACAAACACACACAGAGGCTGTAGCAAGATCTGGGATTGAGATAGCCACAACACACCAGATAGTTTTGTTTTCATCCAGGAGTATCTGGACAAATTGTTGTAGTTTTGAAGTGAAATTTAACCAAAAATCACCGTGAAAGTGGTTTTGGAGAAAAGCACAATCTTCCTGTTCGGCAAATGCATCCAATGTCATGTTTACAGAAAGAAATATCATGTTTTCTCAGGTTTCTGAAGCTTTCTTCCTAGAAAACTCGAATGTGTGGAGGATTTGACTCCAGGTGGAACCAATTAGCGTTTGGCAGCTAAAACAAAACCTTACATGCTAAAATGCATTCAAACCGTAAAGTCCATAGAGAATGTCCAGAAAACACAAACACACACAGAGGCTGTAGCAAGATCTGGGATTGAGATAGCCAAAATCACCAGATAGTTTTGTTTTCATCCAGGAGTATCTGGACAAATTGTTGTAGTTTTGAAGTGAAATTTAACCAAAAATCACCGTGAAAGTGGTTTTGGAGAAAAGCACAATCTTCCTGTTCGGCAAATGCATCCAATGTCATGTTTACAGAAAGAAATATCATGTTTTCTCAGGTTTCTGAGCTTTCTTCCTAGAAAACTCGAATGTGTGGAGGATTTGACTCCAGGTGGAACCAATTAGCGTTTGGCAGCTAAAAACAAAACTTACATGCTAAATGCATTCAAAACCGTAAAGTCCATAGAGAATGTCCAGAAAACACAAACACACACAGAGGCTGTAGCAAGATCTGGGATTGAGATAGCCTACAACATCACCAGATAGTTTTGTTTTCATCCAGGAGTATCTGGACAAATTGTTGTAGTTTTGAAGTGAAATTTAACCAAAAATCACCGTGAAAGTGGTTTTGGAGAAAAGCACAATCTTCCTGTTCGGCAAATGCATCCAATGTCATGTTTACAGAAAGAAATATCATGTTTTCTCAGGTTTCTGAAGCTTTCTTCCTAGAAAACTCGAATGTGTGGAGGATTTGACTCCAGGTGGAACCAATTAGCGTTTGGCAGCTAAAAACAAAACTTACATGCTAAAATGCATTCAAAACCGTAAAGTCCATAGAGAATGTCCAGAAAACACAAACACACACAGAGGCTGTAGCAAGATCTGGGATTGAGATAGCCACAACACACCAGATAGTTTTGTTTTCATCCAGGAGTATCTGGACAAATTGTTGTGGATTTTGGGTGAAATTTAACCAAAAATCACCGTGAAAGTGGTTTTGGAGAAAAGCACAATCTTCCTGTTCGGCAAATGCATCCAATGTCATGTTTACAGAAAGAAATATCATGTTTTCTCAGGTTTCTGAAGCTTTCTTCCTAGAAAACTCGAATGTGTGGAGGATTTGACTCCAGGTGGAACCAATTAGCGTTTGGCAGCTAAAAACAAAACTTACATGCTAAAATGCATTCAAAACCGTAAAGTCCATAGAGAATGTCCAGAAAACACAAACACACACAGAGGCTGTAGCAAGATCTGGGATTGAGATAGCCACAACACACCAGATAGTTTTGTTTTCATCCAGGAGTATCTGGACAAATTGTTGTAGTTTTGAAGTGAAATTTAACCAAAAATCACCGTGAAAGTGGTTTTGGAGAAAAGCACAATCTTCCTGTTCGGCAAATGCATCCAATGTCATGTTTACAGAAAGAAATATCATGTTTTCTCAGGTTTCTGAAGCTTTCTTCCTAGAAAACTCGAATGTGTGGAGGATTTGACTCCAGGTGGAACCAATTAGCGTTTGGCAGCTAAAAACAAAAACTTACATGCTAAAATGCATTCAAAACCGTAAAGTCCATAGAGAATGTCCAGAAAACACAAACACACACAGAGGCTGTAGCAAGATCTGGGATTGAGATAGCCACAACACACCAGATAGTTTTGTTTTCATCCAGGAGTATCTGGACAAATTGTTGTAGATTTGAAGTGAAATTTAACCAAAAATCACCGTGAAAGTGGTTTTGGAGAAAAGCACAATCTTCCTGTTCGGCAAATGCATCCAATGTCATGTTTACAGAAAGAAATATCATGTTTTCTCAGGTTTCTGAAGCTTTCTTCCTAGAAAACTCGAATGTGTGGAGGATTTGACTCCAGGTGGAACCAATTAGCGTTTGGCAGCTAAAAACAAAAACTTACATGCTAAAATGCATTCAAAACCGTAAAGTCCATAGAGAATGTCCAGAAAACACAAACACACACAGAGGCTGTAGCAAGATCTGGGATTGAGATAGCCACAACACACCAGATAGTTTTGTTTTCATCCAGGAGTATCTGGACAAATTGTTGTAGTTTTGAGTGAAATTTAACCAAAAAATCACCGTGAAAGTGGTTTTGGAGAAAAGCACAATCTTCCTGTTCGGCAAATGCATCCAATGTCATGTTTACAGAAAGAAATATCATGTTTTCTCAGGTTTCTGGAGCTTTCTTCCTAGAAAACTCGAATGTGTGGAGGATTTGACTCCAGGTGGAACCAATTAGCGTTTGGCAGCTAAAAACAAAACCTTACATGCTAAAATGCATTCAAAACCGTAAAGTCCATAGAGAATGTCCAGAAAACACAAACACACACAGAGGCTGTAGCAAGATCTGGGATTGAGATAGCCACAACACACCAGATAGTTTTGTTTTCATCCAGGAGTATCTGGACAAATTGTTGTAGTTTTGAAGTGAAATTTAACCAAAAATCACCGTGAAAGTGGTTTTGGAGAAAAGCACAATCTTCCTGTTCGGCAAATGCATCCAATGTCATGTTTACAGAAAGAAATATCATGTTTTCTCAGGTTTCTGAAGCTTTCTTCCTAGAAAACTCGAATGTGTGGAGGATTTGACTCCAGGTGGAACCAATTAGCGTTTGGCAGCTAAAAACAAAACTTACATGCTAAAATGCATTCAAAACCGTAAAGTCCATAGAGAATGTCCAGAAAACACAAACACACACAGAGGCTGTAGCAAGATCTGGGATTGAGATAGCCACAACACACCAGATAGTTTTGTTTTCATCCAGGAGTATCTGGACAAATTGTTGTGTTTTGAAGTGAAATTTAACCAAAAAATCACCGTGAAAGTGGTTTTGGAGAAAAGCACAATCTTCCTGTTCGGCAAATGCTTCCAATGTCATGTTTACAGAAAGAAATATCATGTTTTCTCAGGTTTCTGAAGCTTTCTTCCTAGAAAACTCGAATGTGTGGAGGATTTGACTCCAGGTGGAACCAATTAGCGTTTGCCAGCAGAAAACAAAAACTTACATGCTAAAATGCATTCAAAACCGTAAAGTCCATAGAGAATGTCCAGAAAACACAAACACACACAGAGGCTGTAGCAAGATCTGGGATTGAGATAGCTACAAATCACCAGATAGTTTTGTTTTCATCCAGGAGTATCTGGACAAATTGTTGTAGTTTTGAAGTGAAATTTAACCAAAAATCACCGTGAAAGTGGTTTGGAGAAAAGCACAATCTTCCTGTTCGGCAAATGCATCCAATGTCATGTTTACAGAAAGAAATATCATGTTTTCTCAGGTTTCTGAAGCTTTCTTCCTAGAAAACTCGAATGTGTGGAGGATTTGACTCCAGGTGGAAC
Organism: Oryctolagus cuniculus; assembly: GCF_009806435.1. Taxonomy (NCBI): domain Eukaryota; kingdom Metazoa; phylum Chordata; class Mammalia; order Lagomorpha; family Leporidae; genus Oryctolagus; species Oryctolagus cuniculus. Next base: position 39,914 of record NW_026257706.1, read on the forward strand.
CAATTAGCGTTTGGCAGCTAAAACAAAACTTACATGCTAAAATGCATTCAAAACCGTAAAGTCCATAGAGAATGTCCAGAAAACACAAACACACACAGAGGCTGTAGCAAGATCTGGGATTGAGATAGCCACAACACACCAGATAGTTTTGTTTTCATCCAGGAGTATCTGGACAAATTGTTGTAGTTTTGAAGTGAAATTTAACCAAAAATCACCGTGAAAGTGGTTTTGGAGAAAAGCACAATCTTCCTGTTCGGCAAATGCATCCAATGTCATGTTTACAGAAAGAAATATCATGTTTTCTCAGGTTTCTGAAGCTTTCTTCCTAGAAAACTCGAATGTGTGGAGGATTTGACTCCAGGTGGAACCAATTAGCGTTTGGCAGCTAAAAACAAAACTTACATGCTAAAATGCATTCAAAACCGTAAAGTCCATAGAGAATGTCCAGAAAACACAAACACACACAGAGGCTGTAGCAAGATCTGGGATTGAGATAGCCACAAATCACCAGATAGTTTTGTTTTCATCCAGGAGTATCTGGACAAATTGTTGTAGTTTTGAAGTGAAATTTAACCAAAAATCACCGTGAAAGTGGTTTTGGAGAAAAGCACAATCTTCCTGTTCGGCAAATGCATCCAATGTCATGTTTACAGAAAGAAATATCATGTTTTCTCAGGTTTCTGAAGCTTTCTTCCTAGAAAACTCGAATGTGTGGAGGATTTGACTCCAGGTGGAACCAATTAGCGTTTGGCAGCTAAAAACAAAACTTACATTGCTAAAATGCATTCAAACCGTAAAGTCCATAGAGAATGTCCAGAAAACACAAACACACACAGAGGCTGTAGCAAGATCTGGGATTGAGATAGCCACAACACACCAGATAGTTTTGTTTTCATCCAGGAGTATCTGGACAAATTGTTGTAGTTTTGAAGTGAAATTTAACCAAAAAATCACCGTGAAAGTGGTTTTGGAGAAAAGCACAATCTTCCTGTTCGGCAAATGCATCCAATGTCATGTTTACAGAAAGAAATATCATGTTTTCTCAGGTTTCTGAAGCTTTCTTCCTAGAAAACTCGAATGTGTGGAGGATTTGACTCCAGGTGGAACCAATTAGCGTTTGGCAGCTAAAAACAAAACCTTACATGCTAAAATGCATTCAAAACCGTAAAGTCCATAGAGAATGTCCAGAAAACACAAACACACACAGAGGCTGTAGCAAGATCTGGGATTGAGATAGCCACAACACACCAGATAGTTTTGTTTTCATCCAGGAGTATCTGGACAAATTGTTGTAGTTTTGAGTGAAATTTAACCAAAAATCACCGTGAAAGTGGTTTTGGAGAAAAGCACAATCTTCCTGTTCGGCAAATGCATCCAATGTCATGTTTACAGAAAGAAATATCATGTTTTCTCAGGTTTCTGAAGCTTTCTTCCTAGAAAACTCGAATGTGTGGAGGATTTGACTCCAGGTGGAACCAATTAGCGTTTGGCAGCTAAAACAAAAACTTACATGCTAAAATGCATTCAAAACCGTAAAGTCCATAGAGAATGTCCAGAAAACACAAACACACACAGAGGCTGTAGCAAGATCTGGGATTGAGATAGCCTACAAATCACCAGATAGTTTTGTTTTCATCCAGGAGTATCTGGACAAATTGTTGTAGTTTGAAGTGAAATTTAACCAAAAATCACCGTGAAAGTGGTTTTGGGGAAAAGCACAATCTTCCTGTTCGGCAAATGCATCCAATGTCATGTTTACAGAAAGAAATATCATGTTTTCTCAGGTTTCTGAAGCTTTCTTCCTAGAAAACTCGAATGTGTGGAGGATTTGACTCCAGGTGGAACCAATTAGCGTTTGGCAGCTAAAAACAAAACCTTACATGCTAAAATGCATTCAAACCGTAAAGTCCATAGAGAATGTCCAGAAAACACAAACACACACAGAGGCTGTAGCAAGATCTGGGATTGAGATAGCTAAACATCACCAGATAGTTTTGTTTTCATCCAGGAGTATCTGGACAAATTGTTGTAGTTTTGAAGTAAATTTAACCAAAAAATCACCGTGAAAGTGGTTTTGGAGAAAAGCACAATCTTCCTGTTCGGCAAATGCATCCAATGTCATGTTTACAGAAAGAAATATCATGTTTTCTCAGGTTTCTGAAGCTTTCTTCCTAGAAAACTCGAATGTGTGGAGGATTTGACTCCAGGTGGAACCAATTAGCGTTTGGCAGCTAAAAACAAAACTTACATGCTAAAATGCATTCAAAACCGTAAAGTCCATAGAGAATGTCCAGAAAACACAAACACACACAGAGGCTGTAGCAAGATCTGGGATTGAGATAGCCACAAACACCAGATAGTTTTGTTTTCATCCAGGAGTATCTGGACAAATTGTTGTCGATTTGCAGTGAAATTTAACCAAAAATCACCGTGAAAGTGGTTTTGGAGAAAAGCACAATCTTCCTGTTCGGCAAATGCATCCAATGTCATGTTTACAGAAAGAAATATCATGTTTTCTCAGGTTTCTGAAGCTTTCTTCCTAGAAAACTCGAATGTGTGGAGGATTTGACTCCAGGTGGAACCAATTAGCGTTTGGCAGCTAAAAACAAAACTTACATGCTAAAATGCATTCAAAACCGTAAAGTCCATAGAGAATGTCCAGAAAACACAAACACACACAGAGGCTGTAGCAAGATCTGGGATTGAGATAGCCACAACACACCAGATAGTTTTGTTTTCATCCAGGAGTATCTGGACAAATTGTTGTAGTTTTGAAGTGAAATTTAACCAAAAATCACCGTGAAAGTGGTTTTGGAGAAAAGCACAATCTTCCTGTTCGGCAAATGCATCCAATGTCATGTTTACAGAAAGAAATATCATGTTTTCTCAGGTTTCTGAAGCTTTCTTCCTAGAAAACTCGAATGTGTGGAGGATTTGACTCCAGGTGGAACCAATTAGCGTTTGCCAGCTAAAAACAAAACTTACATGCTAAAATGCATTCAAAACCGTAAAGTCCATAGAGAATGTCCAGAAAACACAAACACACACAGAGGCTGTAGCAAGATCTGGGATTGAGATAGCCACAACACACCAGATAGTTTTGTTTTCATCCAGGAGTATCTGGACAAATTGTTGTAGTTTTGAAGTGAAATTTAACCAAAAATCACCGTGAAAGTGGTTTTGGAGAAAAGCACAATCTTCCTGTTCGGCAAATGCATCCAATGTCATGTTTACAGAAAGAAATATCATGTTTTCTCAGGTTTCTGAAGCTTTCTTCCTAGAAAACTCGAATGTGTGGAGGATTTGACTCCAGGTGGAACCAATTAGCGTTTGGCAGCTAAAACAAAACTTACATGCTAAAATGCATTCAAAACCGTAAAGTCCATAGAGAATGTCCAGAAAACACAAACACACACAGAGGCTGTAGCAAGATCTGGGATTGAGATAGCCACAACACACCAGATAGTTTTGTTTTCATCCAGGAGTATCTGGACAAATTGTTGTAGCTTTGAAGTGAAATTTAACCAAAAAATCACCGTGAAAGTGGTTTTGGAGAAAAGCACAATCTTCCTGTTCGGCAAATGCATCCAATGTCATGTTTACAGAAAGAAATATCATGTTTTCTCAGGTTTCTGAAGCTTTCTTCCTAGAAAACTCGAATGTGTGGAGGATTTGACTCCAGGTGGAACCAATTAGCGTTTGGCAGCTAAAAACAAAAACTTACATGCTAAAATGCATTCAAAACCGTAAAGTCCATAGAGAATGTCCAGAAAACACAAACAACACAGAGGCTGTAGCAAGATCTGGGATTGAGATAGCTACAAATCACCAGATAGTTTTGTTTTCATCCAGGAGTATCTGGACAAATTGTTGTAGTTTTGAAGTGAAATTTAACCAAAAAATCACCGTGAAAGTGGTTTTGGAGAAAAGCACAATCTTCCTGTTCGGCAAATGCATCCAATGTCATGTTTACAGAAAGAAATATCATGTTTTCTCAGGTTTCTGAAGCTTTCTTCCTAGAAAACTCGAATGTGTGGAGGATTTGACTCCAGGTGGAACCAATTAGCGTTTGGCAGCTAAAAACAAAACCTTACATGCTAAAATGCATTCAAAACCGTAAAGTCCATAGAGAATGTCCAGAAAACACAAACAACACAGAGGCTGTAGCAAGATCTGGGATTGAGATAGCCACAACACACCAGATAGTTTTGTTTTCATCCAGGAGTATCTGGACAAATTGTTGTAGTTTTGAAGTGAAATTTAACCAAAAAATCACCGTGAAAGTGGTTTTGGAGAAAAGCACAATCTTCCTGTTCGGCAAATGCATCCAATGTCATGTTTACAGAAAGAAATATCATGTTTTCTCAGGTTTCTGAAGCTTTCTTCCTAGAAAACTCGAATGTGTGGAGGATTTGACTCCAGGTGGAACCAATTAGCGTTTGGCAGCTAAAAACAAAACCTTACATGCTAAAATGCATTCAAAACTTTCAAGTCCATAGAGAATGTCCAGAAAACACAAACACACACAGAGGCTGTAGCAAGATCTGGGATTGAGATAGCCACAACACACCAGATAGTTTTGTTTTCATCCAGGAGTATCTGGACAAATTGTTGTAGTTTTGAAGTGAAATTAACCAAAAATCACCGTGAAAGTGGTTTTGGAGAAAAGCACAATCTTCCTGTTCGGCAAATGCATCCAATGTCATGTTTACAAATACAAATATCATGTTTTCTCAGGTTTCTGAAGCTTTCTTCCTAGAAAACTCGAATGTGTGGAGGATTTGACTCCAGGTGGAAACAATTAGCGTTTGGCAGCTAAAAACAAAACCTTACATGCTAAAATGCATTCAAAACCGTAAAGTCCATAGAGAATGTCCAGAAAACACAAACACACACAGAGGCTGTAGCAAGATCTGGGATTGAGATAGCTAAAAATCACCAGATATCTTTGTTTTCATCCAGGAGTATCTGGACAATTGTTGTAGTTTTGAAGTGAAATTTAACCAAAAAATCACCGTGAAAGTGGTTTTGGAGAAAAGCACAATCTTCCTGTTCGGCAAATGCATCCAATGTCATGTTTACAGAAAGAAATATCATGTTTTCTCAGGTTTCTGAAGCTTTCTTCCTAGAAAACTCGAATGTGTGGAGGATTTGACTCCAGGTGGAACCAATTAGCGTTTGGCAGCTAAAAACAAAAACTACATGCTAAAATGCATTCAAAACCTTAAAGTCCATAGAGAATGTCCAGAAAACACAACAAACACAGAGGCTGTAGCAAGATCTGGGATTGAGATAGCCACAACACACCAGATAGTTTTGTTTTCATCCAGGAGTATCTGGACAAATTGTTGTAGTTTTGAAGTGAAATTTAACCAAAAATCACCGTGAAAGGGGTTTTGGAGAAAAGCACAATCTTCCTGTTTGGCAAATGCATCCAATGTCATGTTTACAGAAAGAAATATCATGTTTTCTCAGGTTTCTGAAGCTTTCTTCCTTGAAAACTCGAATGTGTGGAGGATTTGACTCCAGGTGGAAACAATTAGCGTTTGGCAGGTAAAAACAAAACCTTACAGTGCTAAAATGCATTCAAAACCGTAAAGTCCATAGAGATTGTCCAGAAAACACAAACACACACAGAGGCTGTAGCAAGATCTGGGATTGAGATAGCTAAAAATCACCAGATATCTTTGTTTTCATCCAGGAGTATCTGGACAAATTGTTGTCGTTTTGAAGTGAAATTTAACCAAAAAATCACCGTGAAAGTGGTTTTGGGGAAAAGCACAATCTTCCTGTTTGGCAAATGCATGCAATGTCATGTTTACAAATACAAATATCATGCTTTCTCAGGTTTCTGGAGCTTTCTTCCTAGAAAACTCGAATGTGTGGAGGATTTGACTCCAGGTGGAACCAATTAGCGTTTGCCAGCAGAAAACAAATGGGTCCTGCTAAAATGCATTCAAAACTGTAAAGTCCATCGAGAATGTCCAGAAAACACAAACAACACAGAGGCTGTAGCAAGATCTGGGATTGAGATAGCCTACAAAACTCACAGATAGTTTTGTTTTCATCCAGGAGTATCTGGACAAATTGTTGTAGGATTTGAAGTGAAATTTAACCAAAAAATCACCGTGAACGTGGTTTTGGAGAAAAGCACAATCTCCTGTTCGGCAAATGCATCCAATGTCATGCTTTACAGAAAGAAATATCATGTTTTCTCAGGTTTCTGGAGCTTTCTTCCTAGAAAACTCGAATGTGTGGAGGATTTGACTCCAGGTGGAACCAATTAGGTTTGACAGCTAAAAACAAAAACCTTACATGCTAAAATGCATTCAAAACTGTAAAGTCCATAGAGATGTCCAGAAAACACAACACACACAGAGGCTGTAGCAAGATCTGGGATTGAGATAGCCACAACACACCAGATAGTTTTGTTTTCATCCAGGAGTATCTGGACAAATTGTTGTAGTTTTGAAGTGAAATTTAACCAAAAAATCACCGTGAAAGTGGTTTTGGAGGAAAAGCACAATCTTCCTGTTCGGCAAATGCATCCAATGTCATGTTTACAGAAAGAAATATCATGTTTTCTCAGGTTTCTGAAGCTTTCTTCCTAGAAAACTCGAATGTGTGGAGGATTTGACTCCAGGTGGAACCAATTAGCGTTTGCCAGCAGAAAACAAAAACTGGTCCCTGCTAAAATGCATTCAAACCGTAAGTCCATAGAGAATGTCCAGAAAACACAAACACACACAGAGGCTGTAGCAAGATCTGGGATTGAGATAGCCACAACACACCAGATAGTTTTGTTTTCATCCAGGAGTATCTGGACAAATTGTTGTAGTTTGAAGTGAAATTTAACCAAAAATCACCGTGAAAGTGGTTTTGGAGAAAAGCACAATCTTCCTGTTCGGCAAATGCATCCAATGTCATGTTTACAGAAAGAAATATCATGTTTTCTCAGGTTTCTGAAGCTTTCTTCCTAGAAAACTCGAATGTGTGGAGGATTTGACTCCAGGTGGAACCAATTAGCGTTTGGCAGCTAAAAACAAAACCTTACATGCTAAAATGCATTCAAACCGTAAGTCCATAGAGAATGTCCAGAAAACACAAACACACACAGAGGCTGTAGCAAGATCTGGGATTGAGATAGCCACAACACACCAGATAGTTTTGTTTTCATCCAGGAGTATCTGGACAAATTGTTGTAGTTTTGAAGTGAAATTTAACCAAAAAATCACCGTGAAAGTGGTTTTTGGAGAAAAGCACAATCTTCCTGTTCGGCAAATGCATCCAATGTCATGTTTACAGAAAGAAATATCATGTTTTCTCAGGTTTCTGAAGCTTTCTTCCTAGAAAACTCGAATGTGTGGAGGATTTGACTCCAGGTGGAACCAATTAGCGTTTGGCAGCTAAAAACAAAACTTACATGCTAAAATGCATTCAAAACCGTAAAGTCCATAGAGAATGTCCAGAAAACACAAACACACACAGAGGCTGTAGCAAGATCTGGGATTGAGATAGCCACAACACACCAGATAGTTTTGTTTTCATCCAGGAGTAATCTGGACAAATTGTTGTAGTTTTGAAGTGAAATTTAACCAAAAAATCACCGGTGAACGTGGTTTTGGAAGAAAAGCACAATCTTCCTGTTCAGGCAAATGCATCCAATGTCATGCTTACAGAATAGCAAATATCATGTTTTCTCAGGTTTCTGGAGCTTTCTTCCTAGAAAACTCGAATGTGTGGAGGATTTGACTCCAGGTGGAAACAATTAGCGTTTGGCAGCTAAAAACAAAACTTACATGCTAAAATGCATTCAAAACCGTAAAGTCCATAGAGAATGTCCAGAAAACACAAACACACACAGAGGCTGTAGCAAGATCTGGGATTGAGATAGCTAAAAATCACCAGATATCTTTGTTTTCATCCAGGAGTATCTGGACAAATTGTTGTAGTTTTGAAGTGAAATTTAACCAAAAAATCACCGTGAAAGTGGTTTTGGAGAAAAGCACAATCTTCCTGTTCGGCAATGCATCCAATGTCATGTTTACAAATACAAATATCATGTTTTCTCAGGTTTCTGAAGCTTTCTTCCTAGAAAACTCGAATGTGTGGAGGATTTGACTCCAGGTGGAACCAATTAGCGTTTGCCAGCAGAAAACAAATGGGTCCTGCTAAAATGCATTCAAAACGGTAAAGTCCATAGAGAATGTCCAGAAACACAAAACAAACACAGAGGCTGTAGCACGCTCTGGGATTGAGATAGCTACAATTCAGCAGATAGTTTTGTTTTCATCCAGGAGTATCTGGACAAAGTTGTTGTGGATTTCGGGTGAAATTTAACCAAAAAATCACCGTGAACGTGGTTTTGGAGAAAAGCACAATCTTCCTGTTCGGCAAATGCATCCAATGTCATGCTTACAGAAAGAAATATCATGTTTTCTCAGGTTTCTGGAGCTTCTTCCTAGAAACTCGAATGTGTGGAGGATTTGACTCCAGGTGGAACCAATTGTGTTTGACAGCTAAAAACAAAACTTACATGCTAAAATAATTCAAACTGTAAAGTCCATAGAGAATTGTCCAGAAAACACAAACACACACAGAGGCTGTAGCAAGATCTGGGATTGAGATAGCCACAACACACCAGATAGTTTTGTTTTCATCCAGGAGTATCTGGACAAATTGTTGTAGTTTTGAAATGAAATTTAACCAAAAAATCACCGTGAAAGTGGTTTTGGGGAAAAGCACAATCTTCCTGTTCGGCAAATGCATCCAATTCATGTTTAAAAATACAAATGTCATGTTTTCTCAGGTTTCTGAAGCTTTCTTCCTAGAAAACTCGAATGTGTGGAGGATTGACTCCACAGTGGAACCAATTAGCGTTTGCCAGCAGAAAACAAAAATGGTACCTGCTAAATGCAATCTAACCGTAATGTCCATAGAGAATGTCCAGAAAACACAAACACCACACATTGGCTGTAGCAAGATCTGGGATTGAGATAGCCACACACACCAGATAGTTTTGTTTCATCCAGGAGTATCTGGACAAATGGTTGTAGTTTTGAAGTGAAATTTAACCAGAAATCAAAGTGAAAGTGGTTTTGGACGAAAAGCACAATCTTTCCTGTTCGGCAATGCATCCAATGTCATCTTTACAGA